>CM065592.1:9228284-9494941 GCA_033119425.1 Bufotes viridis | reverse complement strand
CCACATCTCTGTATTATAGGACATCATACACATACGGTGACTGTATTACATGTACCTGTCCATACGTCCTGTACCTGGAAGCTTCCTCCTCCATCTTATCCCCCACATCTCTGTATTATAGGACATCATACACATACGGTGCCTGTATTACATGTACCTGTCCATACGTCCTGTACCTGGAAGCTTCCTCCTCCATCTTATCCCCCACATCTCTGTATTATAGGACATCATACACATACGGTGACTGTATTACATGTACCTGTCCATACGTCCTATACCTGGAAGCTTCCTCCTCCATCTTATCCCTCCACATCTCTGTATTATAGGACATCATACACATACGGTGACTGTATTACATGTACCTGTCCATACGTCCTATACCTGGAAGCTTCCTCCTCCATCTTATCCCCCACATCTCTGTATTATAGGACATCATACACATACGGTGACTGTATTACATGTACCTGTCCATACGTCCTATACCTGGAAGCTTCCTCCTCCATCTTATCCCCCACTATCTCTGTATTATAGGACATCATACACATACGGTGACTGTATTACATGTACCTGTCCATACGTCCTGTACCTGGAAGCTTCCTCCTCCATCTTATCCCCCACATCTCTGTATTATAGGACATCATACACATACGGTGACTGTATTACATGTACCTGTCCATACGTCCTATACCTGGAAGCTTCCTCCTCCATCTTATCCTCCACATCTCTGTATTATAGGACATCATACACATACGGTGCCTGTATTACATGTACCTGTCCATACGTCCCTGTACCTGGAAGCTTCCTCCTCCATCTTATCCCCCACATCTCTGTATTATAGGACATCATACACATACGGTGACTGTATTACATGTACCTGTCCATACGTCCTATACCTGGAAGCTTCCTCCTCCATCTTATCCCCCACATCTCTGTATTATAGGACATCATACACATACGGTGCCTGTATTACATGTACCTGTCCATACGCCCTATACCTGGAAGCTTCCTCCTCCATCTTATCCTCCACATCTCTGTATTATAGGACATCATACACATACGGTGACTGTATTACATGTACCTGTCCATACGTCCTATACATGGAAGCTTCCTCCTCCATCTTATCCCCACATCTCTGTATTATAGGACATCATACACATACGGTGACTGTATTACATGTACCTGTCCATACGTCCTGTACCTGGAAGCTTCCTCCTCCATCTTATCCTCCACATCTCTGTATTATAGGACATCATACACATACTGTGACTGTATTACATGTACCTGTCCATACGTCCTATACCTGGAAGCTTCCTCCTCCATCTTATCTCCACATCTCTGTATTATAGGACATCATACACATACGGTGCCTGTATTACATGTACCTGTCCATACGCCCTATACCTGGAAGCTTCCTCCTCCATCTTATCCCCCACATCTCTGTATTATAGGACATCATACACATACGGTGACTGTATTACATGTACCTGTCCATACGTCCTATACATGGAAGCTTCCTCCTCCATATCTCTGTATTATAGGACATCATACACATACGGTGACTGTATTACATGTACCTGTCCATACGTCCTGTACCTGGAAGCTTCCTCCTCCATATCTCTGTATTATAGGACATCATACACATACGGTGACTGTATTACATGTACCTGTCCATACGTCCTATACCTGGAAGCTTCCTCCTCCATATCTCTGTATTATAGGACATCATACACATACGGTGAGAGTATTACATGTACCTGTCCATACGTCCTATACCTGGAAGCTTCCTCCTCCATATCTCTGTATTATAGGACATCATACACATACGGTGCCTGTATTACATGTACCTGTCCATACGTCCTATACCTGGAAGCTTCCTCCTCCATCTTATCCCCCACATCTCTGTATTATAGGACATCATACACATACGGTGACTGTATTACATGTACCTGTCCATACATCCTATACCTGGAAGCTTCCTCCTCCATCTTATCCCCACATCTCTGTATTATAGGACATCATACACATACGGTGACTGTATTACATGTACCTGTCCATACGTCCTATACCTGGAAGCTTCCTCCTCCATCTTATCCCCCACATCTCTGTATTATAGGACATCATACACATACGGTGACTGTATTACATGTACCTGTCCATACGTCCTATACCTGGAAGCTTCCTCCTCCATCTTATCCCCCACATCTCTGTATTATAGGACATCATACACATACGGTGACTGTATTACATGTACCTGTCCATACGTCCTATACCTGGAAGCTTCCTCCTCCATCTTATCCCCCACATCTCTGTATTATAGGACATCATACACATACGGTGACTGTATTACATGTACCTGTCCATACGTCCTATACCTGGAAGCTTCCTCCTCCATCTTATCCTCCACATCTCTGTATTATAGGACATCATACACATACGGTGACTGTATTACATGTACCTGTCCATACGTCCTATACCTGGAAGCTTCCTCCTCCATCTTATCCCCACATCTCTGTATTATAGGACATCATACACATACGGTGACTGTATTACATGTACCTGTCCATACGTCCTATACCTGGAAGCTTCCTCCTCCATCTTATCCCCCCACATCTCTGTATTATAGGACATCATACACATACGGTGACTGTATTACATGTACCTGTCCATACGTCCTATACCTGGAAGCTTCCTCCTCCATCTTATCCCCCACATCTCTGTATTATAGGACATCATACACATACGGTGACTGTATTACATGTACCTGTCCATACGTCCTATACCTGGAAGCTTCCTCCTCCATCTTATCCTCCACATCTCTGTATTATAGGACATCATACACATACGGTGACTGTATTACATGTACCTGTCCATACGTCCTATACCTGGAAGCTTCCTCCTCCATCTTATCCTCCACATCTCTGTATTATAGGACATCATACACATACGGTGACTGTATTACATGTACCTGTCCATACGTCCTGTACCTGGAAGCTTCCTCCTCCATCTTATCCTCCACATCTCTGTATTATAGGACATCATACACATACGGTGACTGTATTACATGTACCTGTCCATACGTCCTGTACCTGGAAGCTTCCTCCTCCATCTTATCCCCCACATCTCTGTATTATAGGACATCATACACATACGGTGACTGTATTACATGTACCTGTCCATACGTCCTATACCTGGAAGCTTCCTCCTCCATCTTATCCCCACATCTCTGTATTATAGGACATCATACACATACGGTGCCTGTATTACATGTACCTGTCCATACGTCCTATACCTGGAAGCTTCCTCCTCCATCTTATCCCCCACATCTCTGTATTATAGGACATCATACACATACGGTGACTGTATTACATGTACCTGTCCATACGTCCTATACCTGGAAGCTTCCTCCTCCATCTTATCCCCCACATCTCTGTATTATAGGACATCATACACATACGGTGACTGTATTACATGTACCTGTCCATACGTCCTGTACCTGGAAGCTTCCTCCTCCATCTTATCCTCCACATCTCTGTATTATAGGACATCATACACATACGGTGACTGTATTACATGTACCTGTCCATACGTCCTATACCTGGAAGCTTCCTCCTCCATCTTATCCCCCACATCTCTGTATTATAGGACATCATACACATACGGTGACTGTATTACATGTACCTGTCCATACGTCCTATACCTGGAAGCTTCCTCCTCCATCTTATCCTCCACATCTCTGTATTATAGGACATCATACACATACGGTGACTGTATTACATGTACCTGTCCATACGTCCTATACCTGGAAGCTTCCTCCTCCATCTTATCCCCCACATCTCTGTATTATAGGACATCATACACATACGGTGACTGTATTACATGTACCTGTCCATACGTCCTGTACCTGGAAGCTTCCTCCTCCATCTTATCCCCCACATCTCTGTATTATAGGACATCATACACATACGGTGACTGTATTACATGTACCTGTCCATACGTCCTGTACCTGGAAGCTTCCTCCTCCATCTTATCCTCCACATCTCTGTATTATAGGACATCATACACATACGGTGACTGTATTACATGTACCTGTCCATACGTCCTGTACCTGGAAGCTTCCTCCTCCATCTTATCCCCCACATCTCTGTATTATAGGACATCATACACATACGGTGACTGTATTACATGTACCTGTCCATACGTCCTGTACCTGGAAGCTTCCTCCTCCATCTTATCCCCCACATCTCTGTATTATAGGACATCATACACATACGGTGACTGTATTACATGTACCTGTCCATACGTCCTATACCTGGAAGCTTCCTCCTCCATCTTATCCCCCACATCTCTGTATTATAGGACATCATACACATACGGTGACTGTATTACATGTACCTGTCCATACGTCCTATACCTGGAAGCTTCCTCCTCCATCTTATCCTCCACATCTCTGTATTATAGGACATCATACACATACGGTGACTGTATTACATGTACCTGTCCATACGTCCTATACCTGGAAGCTTCCTCCTCCATCTTATCCTCCACATCTCTGTATTATAGGACATCATACACATACGGTGACTGTATTACATGTACCTGTCCATACGTCCTATACCTGGAAGCTTCCTCCTCCATCTTATCCTCCACATCTCTGTATTATAGGACATCATACACATACGGTGACTGTATTACATGTACCTGTCCATACGTCCTATACCTGGAAGCTTCCTCCTCCATCTTATCCCCCACATCTCTGTATTATAGGACATCATACACATACGGTGACTGTATTACATGTACCTGTCCATACGTCCTGTACCTGGAAGCTTCCTCCTCCATCTTATCCTCCACATCTCTGTATTATAGGACATCATACACATACGGTGACTGTATTACATGTACCTGTCCATACGTCCTATACCTGGAAGCTTCCTCCTCCATCTTATCCCCCACATCTCTGTATTATAGGACATCATACACATACGGTGACTGTATTACATGTACCTGTCCATACGTCCTGTACCTGGAAGCTTCCTCCTCCATCTTATCCCCCACATCTCTGTATTATAGGACATCATACACATACGGTGACTGTATTACATGTACCTGTCCATACGTCCTATACCTGGAAGCTTCCTCCTCCATCTTATCCCCCACATCTCTGTATTATAGGACATCATACACATACGGTGACTGTATTACATGTACCTGTCCATACGTCCTATACCTGGAAGCTTCCTCCTCCATCTTATCCCCCACATCTCTGTATTATAGGACATCATACACATACGGTGACTGTATTACATGTACCTGTCCATACGTCCTGTACCTGGAAGCTTCCTCCTCCATCTTATCCCCCACATCTCTGTATTATAGGACATCATACACATACGGTGACTGTATTACATGTACCTGTCCATACGTCCTGTACCTGGAAGCTTCCTCCTCCATCTTATCCTCCACATCTCTGTATTATAGGACATCATACACATACGGTGACTGTATTACATGTACCTGTCCATACGTCCTATACCTGGAAGCTTCCTCCTCCATCTTATCCCCCACATCTCTGTATTATAGGACATCATACACATACGGTGACTGTATTACATGTACCTGTCCATACGTCCTATACCTGGAAGCTTCCTCCTCCATCTTATCCCCACATCTCTGTATTATAGGACATCATACACATACGGTGACTGTATTACATGTACCTGTCCATACGTCCTATACCTGGAAGCTTCCTCCTCCATCTTATCCCCCACATCTCTGTATTATAGGACATCATACACATACGGTGACTGTATTACATGTACCTGTCCATACGTCCTATACCTGGAAGCTTCCTCCTCCATCTTATCCCCCACATCTCTGTATTATAGGACATCATACACATACGGTGACTGTATTACATGTACCTGTCCATACGTCCTGTACCTGGAAGCTTCCTCCTCCATCTTATCCTCCACATCTCTGTATTATAGGACATCATACACATACGGTGACTGTATTACATGTACCTGTCCATACGTCCTGTACCTGGAAGCTTCCTCCTCCATCTTATCCTCCACATCTCTGTATTATAGGACATCATACACATACGGTGACTGTATTACATGTACCTGTCCATACGTCCTATACCTGGAAGCTTCCTCCTCCATCTTATCCTCCACATCTCTGTATTATAGGACATCATACACATACGGTGACTGTATTACATGTACCTGTCCATACGTCCTATACCTGGAAGCTTCCTCCTCCATCTTATCCCCCACATCTCTGTATTATAGGACATCATACACATACGGTGACTGTATTACATGTACCTGTCCATACGTCCTGTACCTGGAAGCTTCCTCCTCCATCTTATCCTCCACATCTCTGTATTATAGGACATCATACACATACGGTGACTGTATTACATGTACCTGTCCATACGTCCTGTACCTGGAAGCTTCCTCCTCCATCTTATCCCCCACATCTCTGTATTATAGGACATCATACACATACGGTGACTGTATTACATGTACCTGTCCATACGTCCTGTACCTGGAAGCTTCCTCCTCCATCTTATCCCCCACATCTCTGTATTATAGGACATCATACACATACGGTGACTGTATTACATGTACCTGTCCATACGTCCTATACCTGGAAGCTTCCTCCTCCATCTTATCCCCCACATCTCTGTATTATAGGACATCATACACATACGGTGACTGTATTACATGTACCTGTCCATACGTCCTGTACCTGGAAGCTTCCTCCTCCATCTTATCCTCCACATCTCTGTATTATAGGACATCATACACATACGGTGACTGTATTACATGTACCTGTCCATACGTCCTATACCTGGAAGCTTCCTCCTCCATCTTATCCCCACATCTCTGTATTATAGGACATCATACACATACGGTGCCTGTATTACATGTACCTGTCCATACGTCCTATACCTGGAAGCTTCCTCCTCCATCTTATCCCCCACATCTCTGTATTATAGGACATCATACATATACGGTGACTGTATTACATGTACCTGTCCATACGTCCTATACCTGGAAGCTTCCTCCTCCATCTTATCCTCCACATCTCTGTATTATAGGACATCATACACATACGGTGACTGTATTACATGTACCTGTCCATACGTCCTGTACCTGGAAGCTTCCTCCTCCATCTTATCCCCCACATCTCTGTATTATAGGACATCATACACATACGGTGACTGTATTACATGTACCTGTCCATACGTCCTGTACCTGGAAGCTTCCTCCTCCATCTTATCCTCCACATCTCTGTATTATAGGACATCATACACATACGGTGACTGTATTACATGTACCTGTCCATACGTCCTATACCTGGAAGCTTCCTCCTCCATCTTATCCCCCACATCTCTGTATTATAGGACATCATACACATACGGTGACTGTATTACATGTACCTGTCCATACGTCCTATACCTGGAAGCTTCCTCCTCCATCTTATCCTCCACATCTCTGTATTATAGGACATCATACACATACGGTGACTGTATTACATGTACCTGTCCATACGTCCTGTACCTGGAAGCTTCCTCCTCCATCTTATCCCCCACATCTCTGTATTATAGGACATCATACACATACGGTGCCTGTATTACATGTACCTGTCCATACGTCCTGTACCTGGAAGCTTCCTCCTCCATCTTATCCCCCACATCTCTGTATTATAGGACATCATACATATACGGTGACTGTATTACATGTACCTGTCCATACGTCCTGTACCTGGAAGCTTCCTCCTCCATCTTATCCTCCACATCTCTGTATTATAGGACATCATACACATACGGTGACTGTATTACATGTACCTGTCCATACGTCCTGTACCTGGAAGCTTCCTCCTCCATCTTATCCTCCACATCTCTGTATTATAGGACATCATACACATACGGTGACTGTATTACATGTACCTGTCCATACGTCCTATACCTGGAAGCTTCCTCCTCCATCTTATCCCCCACATCTCTGTATTATAGGACATCATACATATACGGTGACTGTATTACATGTACCTGTCCATACGTCCTATACCTGGAAGCTTCCTCCTCCATCTTATCCCCCACATCTCTGTATTATAGGACATCATACATATACGGTGACTGTATTACATGTACCTGTCCATACGTCCTATACCTGGAAGCTTCCTCCTCCATCTTATCCTCCACATCTCTGTATTATAGGACATCATACACATACGGTGACTGTATTACATGTACCTGTCCATACGTCCTGTACCTGGAAGCTTCCTCCTCCATCTTATCCCCACATCTCTGTATTATAGGACATCATACACATACGGTGACTGTATTACATGTACCTGTCCATACGTCCTATACCTGGAAGCTTCCTCCTCCATCTTATCCCCCACATCTCTGTATTATAGGACATCATACACATACGGTGACTGTATTACATGTACCTGTCCATACGTCCTGTACCTGGAAGCTTCCTCCTCCATCTTATCCTCCACATCTCTGTATTATAGGACATCATACACATACGGTGACTGTATTACATGTACCTGTCCATACGTCCTGTACCTGGAAGCTTCCTCCTCCATCTTATCCTCCACATCTCTGTATTATAGGACATCATACACATACGGTGACTGTATTACATGTACCTGTCCATACGTCCTGTACCTGGAAGCTTCCTCCTCCATCTTATCCCCCACATCTCTGTATTATAGGACATCATACACATACGGTGACTGTATTACATGTACCTGTCCATACGTCCTATACCTGGAAGCTTCCTCCTCCATCTTATCCCCCACATCTCTGTATTATAGGACATCATACACATACGGTGACTGTATTACATGTACCTGTCCATACGTCCTATACCTGGAAGCTTCCTCCTCCATCTTATCCTCCACATCTCTGTATTATAGGACATCATACACATACGGTGACTGTATTACATGTACCTGTCCATACGTCCTATACCTGGAAGCTTCCTCCTCCATCTTATCCCCCACATCTCTGTATTATAGGACATCATACATATACGGTGACTGTATTACATGTACCTGTCCATACGTCCTATACCTGGAAGCTTCCTCCTCCATCTTATCCCCCACATCTCTGTATTATAGGACATCATACACATACGGTGACTGTATTACATGTACCTGTCCATACGTCCTATACCTGGAAGCTTCCTCCTCCATCTTATCCCCCACATCTCTGTATTATAGGACATCATACACATACGGTGACTGTATTACATGTACCTGTCCATACGTCCTATACCTGGAAGCTTCCTCCTCCATCTTATCCTCCACATCTCTGTATTATAGGACATCATACACATACGGTGACTGTATTACATGTACCTGTCCATACGTCCTGTACCTGGAAGCTTCCTCCTCCATCTTATCCTCCACATCTCTGTATTATAGGACATCATACACATACGGTGACTGTATTACATGTACCTGTCCATACGTCCTGTACCTGGAAGCTTCCTCCTCCATCTTATCCTCCACATCTCTGTATTATAGGACATCATACACATACGGTGACTGTATTACATGTACCTGTCCATACGTCCTATACCTGGAAGCTTCCTCCTCCATCTTATCCTCCACATCTCTGTATTATAGGACATCATACACATACGGTGACTGTATTACATGTACCTGTCCATACGTCCTGTACCTGGAAGCTTCCTCCTCCATCTTATCCTCCACATCTCTGTATTATAGGACATCATACACATACGGTGACTGTATTACATGTACCTGTCCATACGTCCTGTACCTGGAAGCTTCCTCCTCCATCTTATCCTCCACATCTCTGTATTATAGGACATCATACACATACGGTGACTGTATTACATGTACCTGTCCATACGTCCTATACCTGGAAGCTTCCTCCTCCATCTTATCCCCACATCTCTGTATTATAGGACATCATACACATACGGTGACTGTATTACATGTACCTGTCCATACGTCCTATACCTGGAAGCTTCCTCCTCCATCTTATCCCCACATCTCTGTATTATAGGACATCATACACATACGGTGCCTGTATTACATGTACCTGTCCATACGTCCTGTACCTGGAAGCTTCCTCCTCCATCTTATCCTCCACATCTCTGTATTATAGGACATCATACACATACGGTGACTGTATTACATGTACCTGTCCATACGTCCTATACCTGGAAGCTTCCTCCTCCATCTTATCCCCCACATCTCTGTATTATAGGACATCATACATATACGGTGACTGTATTACATGTACCTGTCCATACGTCCTGTACCTGGAAGCTTCCTCCTCCATCTTATCCCCACATCTCTGTATTATAGGACATCATACACATACGGTGACTGTATTACATGTACCTGTCCATACGTCCTATACCTGGAAGCTTCCTCCTCCATCTTATCCTCCACATCTCTGTATTATAGGACATCATACATATACGGTGACTGTATTACATGTACCTGTCCATACGTCCTATACCTGGAAGCTTCCTCCTCCATCTTATCCCCCACATCTCTGTATTATAGGACATCATACATATACGGTGACTGTATTACATGTACCTGTCCATACGTCCTGTACCTGGAAGCTTCCTCCTCCATCTTATCCCCCACATCTCTGTATTATAGGACATCATACACATACGGTGACTGTATTACATGTACCTGTCCATACGTCCTGTACCTGGAAGCTTCCTCCTCCATCTTATCCTCCACATCTCTGTATTATAGGACATCATACACATACGGGTGACTGTATTACATGTACCTGTCCATACGTCCTGTACCTGGAAGCTTCTCCTCCATCTTATCCCCACATCTCTGTATTATAGGACATCATACATATACGGTGACTGTATTACATGTACCTGTCCATACGTCCTGTACCTGGAAGCTTCCTCCTCCATCTTATCCCCACATCTCTGTATTATAGGACATCATACACATACGGTGACTGTATTACATGTACCTGTCCATACGTCCTGTGCCTGGAAGCTTCCTCCTCCATCTTATCCCCCACATCTCTGTATTACCCAGGATGCGCTGGTGACTGTATTGTGCGGTGTCCTGTCTGAGATGAGAGATAGATGGAGCTCAGGTATAGGACTGTAGTTTTTAGTACATATTCTGTCACGTCTGCTATGATCTCTATAATATTGAGGGGATAGATGGAGAGAAGCTTCAGGTATAGGACATGGTTTTAGGTACCCATGTAATCTGGTGCCCTAGTATGATGTCTGATGAGGGGAATAGATGGAGCTTCAGGTATAGAACTGGCTGAACAGGCATGTAATACGATGCCGCTATGTGTATGATGTCACATAACTCGAGATGGCTGGGGATGGAGAGCTTCCGGGTATGGGACTGTGGTTTTGGTATGTAATACGAGTCACCCTATGATGTCCTGTCTGAGGTATGGAGAAGCTCAGGCTGGCGAACGCATGATCACCGTAATATGATGTCATAATACGAAGTGTGGAATAAGACTCGGGTATAGGACGTAATAGTTTTGAGTACGTAATGCAGTCACCGGAATGTGTATGATATTCACCATAATACGAGATGTGGGGATAAACGGAGGAGGAAGCTTTCGGGTATGGGACAGTAATGGTTGGGTATGTAGCTCCCAGTCACGTATGTATGATGCCGATGTGAGAATAGATGGAGGAGGGACTCGGGTTGCAGGACGTATGGTTCCGAACGCATGTGTGCAGTCTCTGCTGTATGGGTGTCCCCTGGAGATAATGGAGGAGGAAACTCGGAGTGGAGCAGTAATAGTTGAACATGTAATCGTCACCATATGTATGATATCTATAATACGAGATATGGAGGATAGATGGAGGAGAAGCAGAATTGCCGAGACCTGTGGACTAGTGCATGCTAATACAGTCACCGCATGTGTGTGATGTCAGAGATGTGAGGCTGAATGAACTGTATAGGACATAATAGTTTTTAGTGCATATCTGATCTGTATCTTATGTATGATGTCTATAATACAGAGACTTTCAGGCACAGAACGTAATAGTTTTAGTACATGTAATCTGTCGCCATATGTATGATGTCTATAGCTGAGATATGGAGGAAGCTTCGGGTACAGAACGTGGTTAGGTACATGTGATCACCGTATGTATGATGTCTATATTCTGAGATGTGGGGGAGATAGATGACTTCAGGCTAGCCAGAACGTATGGTTTTGGAAGACACATGTAATCTCTCACCGCCTGTATGATAATCTATAATACGAGATAATGAGGATAAAATGGAGGAGCTTTCAGGTATGGGACGGATTAGTGCATGTAATGCAGCCACCGTATGTGTATGATGTCTATAATGGGATGGATGATAGATCGGAGAATAGGACTTTGTGGACAGTACATGCTCTCTCACCATGTGCTGATCACCTGTGAGATGTGGAATAGATGGGAGAAACTTCAGGCACGGGACGTATGGACGAGTGCATGTAATACCCGATCACCATGTGTATGATCTCTATAATACAGGATGTGGGGATAGTGGAGGAAACTCAGGTAGCAGGACACAGCTAATGAACAATTGCATGCTGACCAGTCACCAGCAATATGTATGATGTCTATAATCTGAGTAATAGGCTTCAGGTACAGGACATGGTTTTAGTACATCAATACAGTCTTCGCCATGGCTGTGATGTCCTCCTCGAGATGGAGGAAGCTTCAGGTATCACCAGGCTCATCAGTTGAGTACATCACTCAATACAGTCACCGTATGTGATGTCCTACTCTTCTGAGATGTGGGGGATAGATCGGAGGAGGAAGCTTCCGGGTATGGGACGGCTAATGGACAGTACATGTACTCTCACCGTATATGTATGATGTCTATAATACGGAGATGGAGGATAGATGGAGGCTTCAGGTATAGGACGTAATGGTGCACAGGCACATGGCCTACGGCCATATGTGCTGATGTCTGGCTACAGAGATGTGAATGACAAGATGGAGAGAGCTTCCGGGTATGAGACAGACAGTACATCTTCAAATACTCTCACCGTGTGTCATGATACGAGATGGTGGAGTACATGCAGGCATTAAATATGTTGGATAATGGATGATAGATGGAGGAGGCTTCAGGTGCAGAGCACCAGCTCAGTTGAACACATGTAACCAGGCTTGCCGTATGTCTATACGAGATATGGACTCCAGGCCTGGGAGTTTGTACATCTTCTAGTCACTGTATGTTGTATGATATCTGTAATACAGAGATGTGGAGAGATGGAATGGAGGAGAGCTTCAGGTATAGGATGCTATGGACAGGCACATGTAATACGATCACCATATGTGTATGATGTCTATAATCAAGGATGTGGATGATAAGACGGAGAGGCTCAGATACAGACATTATCGTTTTAGTATATACAGTCACCATGTGTATGATGTCTATAATAATACAGAGATATGGAGGATGGAGACTTCGGAGCAGGGCGTATGGACATAGTACATGTGAGATATGGAGGAGAAGCTTCAATTTGCAGAGACGTATGGTTGCGCCAGTACATGTAATGCAGTCTGTATGATGTCTATAATACGAGATGGAGAATCAAAATGGAAGGAGAGAAATAGGTATATGAACAGTACCTATAATGCAGTCACGTATGTATGTCTATAATCACAGAGATGTGGAGGATAGATAGGCGTAAGTTTTAGTACATAATACAGCACCGTCCTGTGATGTCTGTAATACGAGATGTGTGAGTTAGACAGGAGAGCTTCCGGGTAGCAGGACGTATGGACTAGTACGTAATACGGTGTAGATGTCTATAATATGGGAGGATAAAGATGGAGACTTCCGGGTACGGGTGTATGGTTCAATTGCATGCCCTTCCGCTATGTGTATGATGTCTATATCAGAGATGTGGAGGAATAAGATGGAGAAACTCCAGGTAATAGTTTTTATTGCGTAACAATACGATCACCCGTATGTGTATGATCTCTATGAGATGGGGGACAGATGGAGGAAGCTTCAGAACAGACTTTGGACAGTACATATTCAGTCATATGTATGATATCTATAATGAGTAGTGGAGAAGCTTCAGGTATGGGACTTGTATGGTTTTAGTACATGTAATACGGGGCGCAGTGTATGATCTGCTCTGAGATATGGAGGAGAAGCTTCAGGCAGGGCGTAGTTTTGAGTACATGTCCCGATCACGTATGTGATGTCCTATATTCTGAGATATGGAGGAGAAGCTTCCGGAATTTGGGCGTATGGACAGACGCATGTGCGGTATCGCCGTATAGCATGATCTATAATACGAGATGTGAGGATAGATGGAGGAAACTTCAGGCTGAGACGTGGTTTATGTAATACGATCACCGTATATATGATGTCTATAATACAGAGATGAAACTCAGGTATGGGACGTATGGTTGCAGCAGGCCATAAATACGATCACGTATGTGTATGATATCTATATGCAAGTGGAGGATAAAATGGAGGAAGCTTCCGGGTGAGTAATGTTTAGTACATAGTAATGCAGTCTCGTAATATTAACTGTGATGTCTATAATACATGAATGTGGAGGGAGAAGCTTTCAGATTTACAGAGACGGTAATAGTTTTTCTCATTCAGTCGCGATGTATATCTATATCTGAGAGATATGTGGGGATAGATGGAGCTTTCGGGTGCGAGGGCAGTATGGTTGAGTACATGAAATACAGGCACCCGTATGTATGATGTCTATAATACGGGGATGGGAGATAGATGGAGGGCTTTCAGTACAGAAGACGTATGGTTTAATTGCATGTCACCGTATGTGTATGATGTCTATAATCCCCCAGAGATGTGAGGAGACGACGGAGACTTCAGGTATGAGGCATACATGGTTGTATAGTACATGTGTACGTCACGTATGTGTATGATGTCTATGTGCGAGGGAGAAACTTTCCAGGCACAGGGCGGTAATGGATAGTACATGTAATACAGGCATCGTATGATATGATATCCTATAATACGGGTATGTGAGGACTGGAAGAGCTTCCGGAGTGTAGGGCGGTAATGGTTTTTAGTACATGTAATACAGTCACCCGTATGTCAGCTATCGATGTCTATAATCAGATATGGGATAGATCAGGAAGCATGGGACGGTTACAGGCATGTGGCTCCCGATCACGTATGTGTATCGATCTATATCTGAGATATGGTAGTACAGGAACGACATGGACAGGTGCATGTAATACAGTCACATATTTGCAGTGTGAGATAGATGGAGGAGAAACTCGGTATGGGCATATGTCTGATCACCGTATGTGATGTCTGAATGTGAGAATAGATGGAGGAGAGAAACTTCAGGTACAGGACGTATGGACACAGTACATGTAATGCGATCACCGTATGTATATGATGTCTATAATACAGAGAGATGTGGGGGTTCAGGTGCAAGCGTATGGACTTAGGTATTACATATATTCGCTGTATCAATCTCTGCTGCTCACAAGTGAGATAAAGATGGAGGCTTCCCGACGTATGGTGCAGTACATCTACGATCTGTGTGTATGTCTGGGGTGTGAGATAGATGGAGGAGAAGCTTCCGGTATGGGTATGGTTTGGAGCACGTGTGGCTACGGTCACCGTATGTGTATGATGTCTGTAACCACAGAGATGTGAGTAAGACGGAGGAGGAGCTCAGGCTGCAGAAACGTATGGTTTGGTATGTGCAGTCACCGTATGTGTATGATGTCCTGCTAATACAGGTGTGAGGAGACTGGAGGAAACTTCGGTGAGTATCGAGGTGAACACATATCAATACAGTCACCCCGTATTGGCATGAGAATAGATGGAGGAGAAGCTTTCAGATTTTGGGAACGCTATGTTAGTACATATGTCACAGTCACCGTGATCTGTGGGATATCAGGAGAAACTTCAGGTAAGTGGATCAGTCACCGTATATAGCCAACGATAATCTATCACAGATATAAATGGAGATGAAGCTTGTCTGGGTGCAGTACCTGCGTGTGTGTATGATGTCTCTTGGGAATATGGAGGACAGAACGGAGAAGCTCGATCATGAGCGTACAATGCAGCCGCAGTATGAGTGTCACCTGGCGGATGTGAGATAAGATGGAGGAGGAAACTTCAGGTACAGAGGCATATGGTTTTAGTACAATACGATCACCGGCTATAGCTGTGATGTCCTATATTCTGAGATGTGGAGGATAGATGAAGGAGAGGCTTCAGGTATGGGGCGTATGGTTTTGAACACATATAATACAGTCGCGTATGTGTGATGTCACACTCAGCAGGATATGAAGTTAAGATGGAGAGCTTCAGGTACAGGTACATGTCTGATCACGTATGTAGTGTCTATGTCTGAGATATGGAGGAGAGCTTCCAGGTACAGGAACGTATGGTTGCAGGCACCGCTGATCTGTATATGTGTCTATATTTGAGATGGAGGATAGGAGCTTCAGGTATGGGACGTATGGTTTAGTACATGTATTTGATCACCGTATGTGATGTGTGAGGATAGATGGAAGAGGAAGAAGACTGTAGTTGGTACATGTAATACGATCACCGTATGTTCTGTGATGTCTATAGTGTTGCAGACGTATGGTTGAGTACATGTAATACGAGCACCAGTATGACATGATGTCTATATCTGAGAGATGGACTAAGATGGAGGCACTCAGGCCTGGGAAGCGTATGGTTGAGCCGCTCAGGCACCACATGATGTCTATAATCTGAGATGTGGAGGGATAGATGGAGGAGAAATCAGTATGACGTAGTTTTAGTACATGTAATACAGTCACCGTAATCACCTGTCTGAGATGTGAGATAGATGGAGACTTCAGGTATGGGACAGCAGACAGGTATATGACCAGTGCGCCTAGTATGTATGATGTCTATAATACGAGATGTGGAGACTGGCTGGAGGAAGCTGAAGATCTCAGGCAATGTGATGAGTGCATGTGCAGGCACCGTGTATGATGTTCCTATAGTACGGGGTATGGAGGATAAGATGAACTTTCCAGGTATAGGGCGACCGTAGTTGAGCACATGTAATACGATGCATGTGCTGTGTCTATAATACAGAGTGGAGAGAGCGTTTTAGTACATCACCGTATATATATGATATCACATAATACAGAGATGGAAGGTGTGGAGGAGGAAACTCTCCGGCTATAGACATTATGGTGCAGTACATGTAATACAGTATCACCATATGGCTGTGATGTCTATAATGAAGATGAGATAGATGGAGGAGGAAAGCTTCAGGTATGGGACGTGTAGTTAGTGCAGTCACCGTATGTAGCCATGTCTATAATACGAGATGTGTAAGATGGAAGAGGAAAGCTTCCGGTATATAGTTGAGCACATGCTCTTCTGATCTCCCGTGATATTCTATAATACAGAGATGAGGATGGAAGCGGAGCTTCAGGTACCCAGGGCGTATGGTTTAGTACATGTAATACAGGCACCGTATCAAACAGTATGATGGCTCTACAACCTACAGAGATGTGAAGTAAGGAGCTTTCAGGTATCTATGTCGAGATGAGAGATAGGAAACTTCGGGTAGCTAAATGGTTTTAGTACATATTTACGGTATCACCGTGTCTATAATGAGATGTTCCAGGTACAGAACGTATGGTTTTAGTACATGTGCGAGCATCATTGCTATTGCATGATATCTATAACCAGATATGTGGGGATAGATGGAGGAAGCTTCCGGGTATGGGAGCATTGGTTTTAATTTTTATGCTCAATACGGCAGTATGTATGATGTCTATATCTGAATTGTGGGATAGACTAGTATAGGACGTATGGTTTTTAGTACATGTAATACAGTCACCGTGTATTATGTGATGATCTGTAACTCAGAGATATGGAGGAGAGCTTCAGGTACTTGGAGCAATGGTTGCAATTGCATGTCGTATGTGTATGATGTCTATAATGCGGAGGTGTGAGAGATATAGATGGAGGAGAGAGCTTCGGTATGCGTGTGGACAGGTACATGCTGATGCGTATGTGTGATGTCTATAATACGATTGTGAGATAAAGGAGAGAGCTTTCAGGTATAGAAGACGTGTGGTTAATTGCATGTAATACGGCCGCATATATTGTATGATCTATAATACGAGATAATGAGATAGATGGAGGAGGAGAAGCCAGGTACAGGCACAGTAATAGTTTTCGTACATGTAGCTGCAATCACCGTAATGTATGATGTCTATAATGAAGTCAGATGGAGGAGGAGAAGCTTCCAGGTACAGGGCAGTAATGGTACAGGCACATGTAATACGTCACCCGTATGTATGATATCACAGCCACAGAGATAATGAAGTGGAAATAGACTTTCAGGTATGGGGCGGCAGTACATGTAATATTATATTATATGATAATCTAATACGAGATGAAGTAAAATGGAGGAGAAGCTTCAGGTATGGGGTGCATTATGGTTCAGGCTCACATGCCTCAAACTCCCGATCACCGTAGCTGTATGATGTCTATATTACAGAGATGAGATAGATGGAGCTTCAGGTATAGGGCGGCAATGGTTGAGCCCGCATCTTCACGATCACTGCTATGTGTGATGTCTATATTCCCAGAGGTGTGAGATAGATGGAGGAGCTTTCCGGTATAAGACATGGATGATTGTAATACAGTCACTGTAGCCTGTATGATGTCCTGTGCAGGGGTGTGGGGGATAAGATGGGGCTTCCGGTGTAGGAGCGACATGAACAGGCACATGGCTGACGTCACCGTATGGCAGCTATGATGTCTATGTCTGAGATGTGAGATGGAGAGCTTCCGGGTACAGGCATTGTGGACAATTGCCTAATGCGATCTTGTCTTCAGTGATCTACAGAGATGTGGGGATAAGATGGAGCTTCCCGGTATAGGCGTATGGTGCAGGTACATATAGCTACAGTCGCCGTATGTTGTATGATAGTCCTACAATACTGTGGGGTTAAGATGGAGGACGGAAGCTTCCAGGTACAGGAACGTATGGTACAGGCATACATGTAACTACAGATCACCGTATGTGTATGATGTCCTATAATACAGAGATATGGGAGGAGGAAGCTTCCAGGTATAGGACGATGGACAAGTACATGTAATACAGTCACCGTGCTATGTATGATGTCCTATAATGCAGATATGTGGGGGATCAGATGGAGGAGGAAGCTTCCGGGTATAGGACGTAGGAACAGGTACATGCAATGCAGTCACCGTATGTGTATGATGTCCTATATATACAGAGATGTGGGGGGATAAGATGGAGGAGGAGCTTCCGGGCATCAGGACGATGGTCACAGGTACACGTAATACAGCCACCGCATGTGCATGATGTCCTATAATACAGAGATGTGGGGGATAAGATGGAGGAGGAAGCTTCCAGGTATAGAGACGTGGTGGACAAGTACATGTAATACAGTCACCGCTGTATGTGTATGATGTCCTATAATACAGAGAGTTTGGGGATAAGATGAGGAGGAGGCCCAGGTACAGGACGATGGGCAGGATGGCATGCACCAGTACATCGTGCGTCACGCAGATGTGTATGATGTCCTATAATACAGAGATGGGGATGAGATGAAGGAGGAAGCTTCCAGGTATGGGACGTAGTGAGTAGGAACACGTAATACGAGTCACCGCAATGTGCATGATGTCCTATAATGCGGAGATGTGGAGGAGGAAGCTCCGGGTATAGGGACGTATACGTTGAGTACATGTAATCCAGTCACCGTATGCTGTATGATGTCCATAATGCAGAGATATGGGAGAGTAAGCTTCCAGGTATAGTGGACGTATGAACAGGCCACAGCAGCTGCAGTCACCAGGGAGGTACAGTAAGGATGTCCTATAATGCAGAGATATGGAGGAGGAAGCTTCCAGGTACTGGGGCACAGTATGGACACAGGTACATGTAACTACAGAGCAGTCAAAGTGTGTATGATGTCCTATAATGCAGAGATGTGGAGGATAAGATGGAGGAGGAAGCTTCCAGGTGCAGGGCGTATGGATTTCATGGTACATGGCCACACTCACCGTATATGTATGATGTCGTATAATACAGAGATGTGGAGATGAGATCGGAGGAGGAAGCTTCCAGATGCAGGAGCGTATGGACAGGTACATGTAATACAGCCACCGTGTGCGTATGATGTCCTATAATGAGAGAGATATGGAGGATAAGATGGAGGAGGAAGCTTCCAGGTATAGGAGCAGTATGGACGAGGTACATCTGCACTACAGTCGTCAGGAGCAAGGATGTCCTATAATGCAGAGATGTGGGGGATAAGATGGAGGAGGAAGTCTTCCAGGTACAGACGATGGACAGTAGCATGTAATACAGTCACCGTATGTATGATGTCCTGTGATACAGAGATGTGGAGGATAAGATGAGGAGGAAGTCTTCCAGGTTGCAGGCACGATGGACAGGTACATGTAATGCATGTCACCGTATGTGTATGATGTCCTATAATGCAGATAATGTGGAGTGACAAGATGGAGGAGGAAGCTTCCAGGCTACGGGACAGTATGTGACAGGTACATGTAATACACTTTCACCGCGTATGTATGGGATGTCCTATAATGCAGAGATGTGGAGGATAAGATGGAGGAGGAAGCTTCCAGGTACGGTGGCGTATGGACAGGTACATGTGCTACGCTGCACCGTGATATGTATGATGTACGTTACCAATACAGAGATGTGGGAGGATAAGATGGAGGAGGAAGCTTCCGGATATAGGGCGTATGGTACAGGTACATGCTAATACGAGTCTGCCGTCCTATGCTCTGTGATGTCCTATGATACGGGAGATAATGGAGGATAAGATGGAGGAGGCGTTTCCAGGTATGGGACGAGACATGGCATGCAGTACAGTACACACGTATCTGTATGTGATAGTCCTATAATACTGAGATGTGGGGGATAAGATGGAGGGAGGAAGCTTCCGAGTGTGACAGGACGTATGGTACAGAGCTGCATGTAATACAGTCACCAGCATGTGTATGATGTCCTATAATGCAGATGTGGAGGATAAGATGGAGGAGGAAGCTTCCGGATATGAGGACGTATGGACAGGAACACGTCATGCAGTCACCGTGATGTGTATGATCTCCTATAATGCAGAGAGATGTGGGAGGATAAGATGGAGGAGGAAGCTTCCGAGGCACAGGGACGGTGGACAGGCACATGCAATGCAGTCGCCGTATGTCTATAATACGAGATGATGGAGGATAAGATGGAGGAGGAAGCTTCCAGGTATAGGGCGTATGGTACAGGTACATGTGCTGCGATCACCAGTATGTTGTATGATGTCCTATAATACAGAGATTGTGGGGGATAAGATGGAGGAGGAAGCCCCAGGTATAGGACGTATGGACAGATACATGTAATACAGTCACCGTATGTTGTATGATGTCCTACAATGCAGAGATGTGGGGGATAAGATGGAGGAGGAAGCTTCCAGGCATGAGACGTATGGACAGGTACATGCTAATACTCTCACCGTACGTGTATGATGTCCTATAATGCAGAGATATGGAAGGAGGAAGCTTCGGTGGGTGGCTGGTGGACGTATGGACAGGCACATGTAACTCACAGTCACCGACTCAGTGGCTGCAAGATGTCCTATAATACAGAGATGTGGATCGCTCACTCTCACTTTCTGCTCCTGACTATCTCCGTGGCCCGCCATATCTTGTACTCTAGTGTTTCGGGAAAGAAGGGATCTTGTCCGCCACGAGACGCACCATCGGCCCGCTATTTCTTTTGATGATGTAAAGGCGTCTGGAGAGTCTCAGGTACGGCCGAGCGGAGCTGAAACGTTCATATTATATAATGGATAGTATGAGTGCGGGATCAAGCAAAGGAATCTCCTGCATGCGGCTCCCTCTGTTACGATTATCGAGGAGATCTCCTGTACGCTTCCTCTGTATATCGGACACGTATCGGAGATCTCCTGTACTGCTCCTCTGTACACGTTATCAGGAGATCTCCTGTACCCTCCTCTGCTACTATTATCGAGACTCCTGTACGCTCTGTATATAGGACACGTTATCGGGATATCTCCTGTAGACTCTCTGTACACATGTACTCGGGAGATCTCCTGTACGCTCCTCTGTATATAGGACACGTTATCGGGAGATCTCCTGTACGCTCCTCTGTATATCGGATACATATCGGAGATCTCCCTACGCCTCCTCTGTATATCGACACATTATCGGGAGACTCCGTACGCTCCTCTGTACACATTATCGGGAGATCTCCTGTACGCTCCTCTGTACACATTATCGGGAGATCTCCTACTACTGCCTCATCATGCATTATCGGGAGATTCCTGTGCGCCTCTGTATATCGGACACATTATCAGGAGATCTCCTGTACGCCCTCTGTATATCGGACACATTATGGAGATCTCCTGTACGCTCCTCTGTATATCGGACACATTATCGGGAGATCTCCTGTACGCTCCTCTGTATATCGGACACATTATCGGGAGATCTTCCTGTACGCTCTCTGTATATCAGGATGACACATTATCGGAGATCTCCTGCACGCTCCTCTGTATATCGGATACATTATCGGAGATCTCCTGTACGCTCCTCTGTATATCGGGACACATTATCGGGAGATCTCCTGTACGCTCCTCTGTATATCGGATACATTATCGGGAGATCTCCTGTACGCTCCTCTGTATATCGGACACATTATCAGGAGATCTCCTGTACGCCTCCTCTGTATATCGGACACATTATCGGGAGATCTCCTGTACGCTCCTCTGTATATCGGACACATTATCGGGAGATCTCCTGTACGCTCCTCTGTATATCGGACACATTATCGGGAGATCTCCTGTACGCTCCTCTGTATATCGGACACATTATCGGGAGATCTCCTGTACGCTCCTCTGTATATCGGACACATTATCAGGAGATCTCCTGTACGCTCCTCTGTATATCGGATACATTATCAGGAGATCTCCTGTACGCTCCTCTGTATATCGGACACATTATCAGGAGATCTCCTGTACGCTCCTCTGTATATCGGACACATTATCAGGAGATCTCCTGTACGCTCCTCTGTATATCGGATACATTATCGGGAGATCTCCTGTACGCTCCTCTGTATATCGGACACATTATCAGGAGATCTCCTGTACGCTCCTCTGTATATCGGACACATTATCGGAGATCTCCTGTACGCTCCTCTGTATATCGGACACATTATCAGGAGATCTCCTGTACGCTCCTCTGTATATCGGACACATTATCGGGAGATCTCCTGTACGCTCCTCTGTATATCGGACACATTATCGGGAGATCTCCTGTACGCTCCTCTGTATATCGGATACATTATCGGGAGATCTCCTGTACGCTCCTCTGTATATCGGACACATTATCGGGAGATCTCCTGTACGCTCCTCTGTATATCGGACACATTATCGGGAGATCTCCTGTACGCTCCTCTGTATATCGGACACATTATCAGGAGATCTCCTGTACGCTCCTCTGTATATCGGACACATTATCGGGAGATCTCCTGTACGCTCCTCTGTATATCGGACACATTATCGGGAGATCTCCTGTACGCTCCTCTGTATATCGGATACATTATCAGGAGATCTCCTGTACGCTCCTCTGTATATCGGACACATTATCAGGAGATCTCCTGTACGCTCCTCTGTATATCGGATACATTATCGGGAGATCTCCTGTACGCTCCTCTGTATATCGGACACATTATCAGGAGATCTCCTGTACGCTCCTCTGTATATCGGACACATTATCGGGAGATCTCCTGTACGCTCCTCTGTATATCGGACACATTATCAGGAGATCTCCTGTACGCTCCTCTGTATATCGGACACATTATCAGGAGATCTCCTGTACGCTCCTCTGTATATCGGATACATTATCAGGAGATCTCCTGTACGCTCCTCTGTATATCGGACACATTATCAGGAGATCTCCTGTACGCTCCTCTGTATATCGGATACATTATCGGGAGATCTCCTGTACGCTCCTCTGTATATCGGACACATTATCAGGAGATCTCCTGTACGCTCCTCTGTATATCGGACACATTATCAGGAGATCTCCTGTACGCTCCTCTGTATATCGGATACATTATCGGGAGATCTCCTGTACGCTCCTCTGTATATCGGACACATTATCGGGAGATCTCCTGTACGCTCCTCTGTATATCGGACACATTATCGGGAGATCTCCTGTACGCTCCTCTGTATATCGGATACATTATCAGGAGATCTCCTGTACGCTCCTCTGTATATCGGACACATTATCGGGAGATCTCCTGTACGCTCCTCTGTATATCGGACACATTATCGGGAGATCTCCTGTACGCTCCTCTGTATATCGGACACATTATCGGGAGATCTCCTGTACGCTCCTCTGTATATAGGATACATTATCGGGAGATCTCCTGTACGCTCCTCTGTACACATTATCGGGAGATCTCCTGTACGCTCCTCTGTATATCGGACACATTATCAGGAGATCTCCTGTACGCTCCTCTGTATATCGGACACATTATCAGGAGATCTCCTGTACGCTCCTCTGTATATCGGACACATTATCGGAGATCTCCTGTACGCTCCTCTGTATATCGGACACATTATCGGGAGATCTCCTGTACGCTCCTCTGTATATCGGACACATTATCAGGAGATCTCCTGTACGCTCCTCTGTATATCGGATACATTATCAGGAGATCTCCTGTACGCTCCTCTGTATATCGGACACATTATCGGGAGATCTCCTGTACGCTCCTCTGTATATCGGATACATTATCGGGAGATCTCCTGTACGCTCCTCTGTATATAGGACACATTATCGGGAGATCTCCTGTAGGCTCCTCTGTACACATTATCAGGAGATCTCCTGTACGCTCCTCTGTATATCGGACACATTATCAGGAGATCTCCTGTACGCTCCTCTGTATATCGGATACATTATCGGGAGATCTCCTGTACCCTCCTCTGTACACATTATCAGGAGATCTCCTGTACGCTCCTCTGTATATCGGACACATTATCAGGAGATCTCCTGTACGCTCCTCTGTATATAGGACACATTATCAGGAGATCTCCTGTACGCTCCTCTGTATATAGGACACATTATCAGGAGATCTCCTGTACGCTCCTCTGTATATCGGACACATTATCAGGAGATCTCCTGTACGCTCCTCTGTATATCGGATACATTATCGGGAGATCTCCTGTACGCTCCTCTGTATATCGGATACATTATCGGGAGATCTCCTGTACGCTCCTCTGTATATCGGACACGTTATCAGGAGATCTCCTGTACGCTCCTCTGTATATAGGACACGTTATCAGGAGATCTCCTGTACGCTCCTCTGTACACATTATCAGGAGATCTCCTGTACGCTCCTCTGTATATAGGACACATTATCAGGAGATCTCCTGTACGCTCCTCTGTATATAGGACACATTATCGGGAGATCTCCTGTACGCTCCTCTGTATATCGGACACATTATCGGGAGATCTCCTGTACGCTCCTCTGTATATCGGACACATTATCGGGAGATCTCCTGTACGCTCCTCTGTATATCGGACACATTATCGGGAGATCTCCTGTACGCTCCTCTGTATATCGGACACATTATCAGGAGATCTCCTGTACGCTCCTCTGTATATCGGACACATTATCAGGAGATCTCCTGTACGCTCCTCTGTATATGGACACATTATCAGGAGATCTCCTGTACGCTCCTCTGTATATCGGACACATTATCGGGAGATCTCCTGTACGCTCCTCTGTATATCGGACACATTATCGGGAGATCTCCTGTACGCTCCTCTGTATATCGGACACATTATCAGGAGATCTCCTGTACGCTCCTCTGTATATCGGACACATTATCGGGAGATCTCCTGTACGCTCCTCTGTATATCGGATACATTATCGGGAGATCTCCTGTACGCTCCTCTGTATATCGGACACATTATCGGGAGATCTCCTGTACGCTCCTCTGTATATCGGACACATTATCAGGAGATCTCCTGTACGCTCCTCTGTATATAGGACACATTATCGGGAGATCTCCTGTACGCTCCTCTGTATATAGGACACATTATCAGGAGATCTCCTGTACGCTCCTCTGTATATCGGACACATTATCGGGAGATCTCCTGTACGCTCCTCTGTATATCGGATACATTATCGGAGATCTCCTGTACGCTCCTCTGTATATCGGACACATTATCGGGAGATCTCCTGTACGCTCCTCTGTATATCGGACACATTATCGGGAGATCTCCTGTACGCTCCTCTGTATATCGGACACATTATCGGGAGATCTCCTGTACGCTCCTCTGTATATCGGATACATTATCGGAGATCTCCTGTACGCTCCTCTGTATATCGGACACATTATCGGGAGATCTCCTGTACGCTCCTCTGTATATCGGACACATTATCGGAAGATCTCCTGTACGCTCCTCTGTATATCGGACACATTATCGGGAGATCTCCTGTACGCTCCTCTGTATATATCGGACACATTATCGGGAGATCTCCTGTACGCTCCTCTGTATATCGGACACATTATCGGGAGATCTCCTGTACGCTCCTCTGTATATCGGACACATTATCGGAGATCTCCTGTACGCTCCTCTGTATATCGGACACATTATCGGGAGATCTCCTGTACGCTCCTCTGTATATCGGACATTATCGGGAGATCTCCTGTACGCCCTCTGTATATCGGACACATTATCGGGAGATCTCCTGTACGCTCCTCTGTATATCGGACACATTATCAGGAGATCTCCTGTACGCCCTCTGTATATAGGACACATTATCGGGAGATCTCCTGTACGCTCCTCTGTATATCGGACACATTATCAGGAGATCTCCTGTACGCTCCTCTGTATATAGGACACATTATCGGAGATCTCCTGTACGCTCCTCTGTATATCGGACACATTATCGGGAGATCTCCTGTACGCTCCTCTGTATATAGGACACATTATCGGGAGATCTCCTGTACGCTCCTCTGTATATCGGATACATTATCGGGAGATCTCCTGTATGCTCCTCTGTATATCGGACACATTATCGGGAGATCTCCTGTACGCTCCTCTGTATATCAGACACATTATCGGGAGATCTCCTGTACGCTCCTCTGTATATAGGACACATTATCAGGAGATCTCCTGTACGCCTCCTCTGTATATCGGACACATTATCAGGAGATCTCCTGTACGCTCTCTCTGTATATCGGATACATTATCAGGAGATCTCCTGTACGCTCCTCTGTATATCGGACACATTATCAGGAGATCTCCTGTACGCTCCTCTGTATATCGGACACATTATCGGGAGATCTCCTGTACGCTCCTCTGTATATAGGACACATTATCGGGAGATCTCCTGTACGCTCCTCTGTATATCGGATACATTATCGGGAGATCTCCTGTACGCTCCTCTGTATATCGGACACATTATCGGAGATCTCCTGTACGCTCCTCTGTATATCGGACACATTATCAGGAGATCTCCTGTACGCTCCTCTGTATATAGGACACGTTATTGGGAGATCTCCTGTACTCTCCTCTGTATATCGGACACATTATCAGGAGATCTCCTGTACGCTCCTCTGTATATCGGACACATTATCGGGAGATCTCCTGCACGCTCCTCTGTATATCGGACACATTATCGGGAGATCTCCTGTACGCTCCTCTGTATATAGGACACATTATCGGGAGATCTCCTGTACGCTCCTCTGTATATAGGACACATTATCAGGAGATCTCCTGTACGCTCCTCTGTATATCGGACACATTATCGGGAGATCTCTTGTACGCTCCTCTGTATATAGGATACATTATCGGGAGATCTCCTGTACGCTCCTCTGTATATCGGATACATTATCGGGAGATCTCCTGTACGCTCCTCTGTATATAGGACACATTATCGGGAGATCTCCTGTACGCTCCTCTGTATATCGGACACATTATCGGGAGATCTCCTGTACGCTCCTCTGTATATCGGACACATTATCGGGAGATCTCCTGTATGCTCCTCTGTATATCGGACACATTAGGAGGAGCGTTCCCGCGGGGGTGCCCTGGGTGACGATGGATCAGGTCACTGTGATGTAGGCAGGCTGATACTGTTGGACTGGTCATTTATGAACCCGTCATGTGTTTCAGGGGAAGCTCGCCACCCATCCCTGCCCCCCGTACGCCCTGGCCTGGGCATCGAGCAGCGTTGTTGCTGGTGGCTGTGATAAGAAGCTTGTGGCTTATGGTCGAGAAGGACAAGTCATCCAGACTTTTGACTACAGCCGAGACCCTAGTGAGCGGGAGCTGAGCGTGGCCGTCACGAGTCCTAGTGGGCAGTCTGTAGTGGTCGGCAGCCATGACAGGTAGGTTGAAGGCACACGGGGTTACACAACGGTTCGGCCTCTCGCTCCTTCCGTCCTCATGGTTATTCGCCCACTTCTGCAGACTGCGAGTGCTGAACTGGAGCGCCCGCAGGGGATTGTGGGAAGAATTGCGGCCCAAGGACATCCCCAACCTGTACAGCATCACAGCTCTGGCCTGGAAGAGGGACGGCTCCAGACTCTGTGCAGTAAGTAGCCCTATGCGAGGGACCGGGGCTGCCGCTGAGTGTGGGGGTGTGGCTATTGCCCTGTATGTGGTAGCGGGGCTGCCGCTGAGTGTGGGGGAGTGGCCCCTGCTTTGTGCACAGGAGGGGCATTTACTCTGTGTGCGTGGGTGGGGCTACTACTGTGTGCGTGGGTGGGGCTACTGCTGTGTGCATAGGGTGGGGCTACTGCTGTGTGCATGGGTGGGGCTACTGCTGTGTGCGTGGGTGGGGCTACTGCTGTGTGCGTGGATGGGGCTACTGCTGTGTGCATGGGTGGGGCTACTGCTGTGTGCATGGGTGGGGCTACTGCTGTGTGCGTGGGTGGGGCTGCTGCTGTGTGCGTGGGTGGGACCACTGCTGTGTGCGTGGGTGTGGCTGCTGCCATGCACTTGGGCAGGCCTTCTGCTGTGTGAGTGGGTGGGGCTACTGCTTGGCGATTGGGCTGTATGTTCTCTTGTGTATGGGGGGTCTACAGTTGTATATAGGAGGCGCTAACACTTACCTCTTCTCCAGGGCACGCTGTGTGGAGGGGTGGAGCAGTTTGACTGCTGCTTGCGACGTTCAATCTACAAAAATAAGTTTGAGATGACCTTTGTTGGACCAAGTCAGGTAAGTTACCACAACCCCTGCCAAGGGATATGGGGGCACCCATGCAGCCAGCCCAGGAAGATGGGGGCACCCATACTCCCAGCCCAGGAAGATGGCCTTTTGGTGCTGAGGTACTAGCCCTGTGTCCGTGCAGGTGATTGTGAAGAACCTCTCCTCGGGGACTCGTGTGGTGCTGAAGTCTCACTATGGATATGAGGTTGATGAGGTGAAGATTATGGGGAAGGATCGGTTCCTGGTCGCTCACACGTCTGACACTTTGCTTCTCGGAGACCTAGTTACCAACCGGCTGAGTGAGGTATGACCGCAATCTACTAGATGCCTCCTACCTCTCCAGGGGCAGACTGGGAACTTAAAGTGGCCCTGGAAAAAAACCTAAAAGTGGCCCCGGAAAAAAACCTAAAAGTGGCCCCATGTTGTAGGTGGGGCAACATAAGTAGTAGCGGTCAATACAAGTTAGCAGGGCCGGTGATACCACAGTGCAGCACAAAATATCTTCCCACAGACCCAAATCCCACAGCGCAGCACAGAATACTCCCCCAGAATCTGTGGTGGCCGCTGCCACGTTCTGTCCTCCACTGGTGTCCTATGGGTATGGAGCAGATGCTGATGAGGTGAGATGTTGGCCACACGACCAGGCCGGCCCCACCTTCAGCATGGACTTCCTCTAGATCCCCCAGCAGTGTGTGCCGGCCAGCAGCAGTGAGGAGTGGCAGGGTGGCCATACTACTGCCTAGTGCATCCTTCTATAATGTTCTAGGAGGCGTTGTTGGGAGCGTCTCAGTGAGGCACGTTCTAGCCTGGTACCTCGGGTGATCTCTCTGTGTTTTCTGCAGGTGGCGTGGCCCGGATCCGGAGGCAACGAAAAATTCTTCTTTGAAAATGAGAATGTAAAAATGAGCTTCATACCAAAATACTACTACTCCAACCAGTCACTGTACTCCACCACAACATACTACTACTCCAACCAGTCACTGTACTCCACCACAACATACTACTACTCCAACCAGTCACTGTACTCCACCACAACATACTACTACTCCAACCAGTCACTGTACTCCACCACAACATACTACTACTCCAACCAGTCACTGTACTCCACCACAACATACTACTACTCCAACCAGTCACTGTACTCCACCACAACATACTACTACTCCAACCAGTCACTGTACTCCACCACAACATACTACTACTCCAACCAGTCACTGTACTCCACCACAACATACTACTACTCCAACCAGTCACTGTACTCCGCCACAACACACTACTACTCCAACCAGTCACTGTACTCCACCACAACATACTACTACCCCAACCAGTCACTGTACTCCACCACAACATACTACTACTACAACCAGTCACTGTACTCCGCCACAACATACTACTACTCCAACCAGTCACTGTACTCCACCACAACATACTACTACTCCAACCGGTCACTGTACTCCACCACAACATACTACTACTACAACCAGTCACTGTACTCCACCACAACATACTACTACCCCAACCAGTCACTGTCCTCCACCACAACATACTACTACTTCAACCAGTCACTGTACTCCACCACAACATACTACTACCCCAACCAGTCACTGTACTCCGCCACAACATACTACTACTCCAACCAGTCACTGTACTCCACCACAACATACTACTACTCCAACCAGTCACTGTACTCCACCACAACATACTACTACTCCAACCAGTCACTGTACTCCACCACAACATACTACTACTCCAACCAGTCACTGTACTCCACCACAACATACTACTACTCCAACCAGTCACTGTACTCCACCACAACATACTACTACTCCAACCAGTCACTGTACTCCACCACAACATACTACTACTCCAACCAGTCACTGTACTCCACCACAACATACTACTACTCCAACCAGTCACTGTACTCCACCACAACATACTACTACTCCAACCAGTCACTGTACTCCACCACAACATACTACTACTCCAACCAGTCACTGTACTCCACCACAACATACTACTACTCCAACCAGTCACTGTACTCCACCACAACATACTACTACTCCAACCAGTCACTGTACTCCACCACAACATACTACTACTCCAACCAGTCACTGTACTCCACCACAACATACTACTACTCCAACCAGTCACTGTACTCCACCACAACATACTACTACTCCAACCAGTCACTGTACTCCACCACAACATACTACTACTCCAACCAGTCACTGTACTCCACCACAACATACTACTACTCCAACCAGTCACTGTACTCCACCACAACATACTACTACTCCAACCAGTCACTGTACTCCACCACAACATACTACTACTCCAACCAGTCACTGTACTCCACCACAACATACTACTACTCCAACCAGTCACTGTACTCCACCACAACATACTACTACTCCAACCAGTCACTGTACTCCACCACAACATACTACTACTCCAACCAGTCACTGTACTCCACCACAACATACTACTACTCCAACCAGTCACTGTACTCCACCACAACATACTACTACTCCAACCAGTCACTGTACTCCACCACAACATACTACTACTCCAACCAGTCACTGTACTCCACCACAACATACTACTACTCCAACCAGTCACTGTACTCCACCACAACATACTACTACTCCAACCAGTCACTGTACTCCACCACAACATACTACTACTCCAACCAGTCACTGTACTCCACCACAACATACTACTACTCCAACCAGTCACTGTACTCCACCACAACATACTACTACTCCAACCAGTCACTGTACTCCACCACAACATACTACTACTCCAACCAGTCACTGTACTCCACCACAACATACTACTACTCCAACCAGTCACTGTACTCCACCACAACATACTACTACTCCAACCAGTCACTGTACTCCACCACAACATACTACTACTCCAACCAGTCACTGTACTCCACCACAACATACTACTACTCCAACCAGTCACTGTACTCCACCACAACATACTACTACTCCAACCAGTCACTGTACTCCACCACAACATACTACTACTCCAACCAGTCACTGTACTCCACCACAACATACTACTACTCCAACCAGTCACTGTACTCCACCACAACATACTACTACTCCAACCAGTCACTGTACTCCACCACAACATACTACTACTCCAACCAGTCACTGTACTCCACCACAACATACTACTACTCCAACCAGTCACTGTACTCCACCACAACATACTACTACTCCAACCAGTCACTGTACTCCACCACAACATACTACTACTCCAACCAGTCACTGTACTCCACCACAACATACTACTACTCCAACCAGTCACTGTACTCCACCACAACATACTACTACTCCAACCAGTCACTGTACTCCACCACAACATACTACTACTCCAACCAGTCACTGTACTCCACCACAACATACTACTACTCCAACCAGTCACTGTACTCCACCACAACATACTACTACTCCAACCAGTCACTGTACTCCACCACAACATACTACTACTCCAACCAGTCACTGTACTCCACCACAACATACTACTACTCCAACCAGTCACTGTACTCCACCACAACATACTACTACTCCAACCAGTCACTGTACTCCACCACAACATACTACTACTCCAACCAGTCACTGTACTCCACCACAACATACTACTACTCCAACCAGTCACTGTACTCCACCACAACATACTACTACTCCAACCAGTCACTGTACTCCACCACAACATACTACTACTCCAACCAGTCACTGTACTCCACCACAACATACTACTACTCCAACCAGTCACTGTACTCCACCACAACATACTACTACTCCAACCAGTCACTGTACTCCACCACAACATACTACTACTCCAACCAGTCACTGTACTCCACCACAACATACTACTTACTCCAACCAGTCACTGTACTCCACCACAACATACTACTACTCCAACCAGTCACTGTACTCCACCACAACATACTACTACTCCAACCAGTCATTGTACTCCTCCACAACATACTACTACTCCAACCAGTCACTGTACTCCACCACAACATACTACTACTCCAACCAGTCACTGTACTCCACCACAACATACTACTACTCCAACCAGTCACTGTACTCCTCCACAACATACTACTACTCCAACCAGTCACTGTACTCCACCACAACATACTACTACTCCAACCAGTCACTGTACTCCACCACAACATACTACTACTCCAACCAGTCACTGTACACCACCACAACATACTACTTCTACTCCAACCAGTCATTGTACTCCGCCACAACATACTACTACTCCAACCAGTCACTGTACTCCGCCACAACATACTACTACTCCAACCAGCCACTGTACTCCACCACAACATACTACTACTCCAACCAGTCACTGTACTCCACCACAACATACTACTACTCCAACCAGTCACTGTACACCACCACAACATACTACTTCTCCAACCAGTCATTGTACTCCACCACAACATACTACTACTCCAACCAGTCACTGTACTCCACCACAACATACTACTACTCCAACCAGTCACTGTACACCACCACAACATACTACTACTCCAACCAGTCATTGTACTCCACCACAACATACTACTACTCCAACCAGTCATTGTACTCCACCACAACATACTACCACTCCAGCTGGTTATTGTGCTCCGTCACAACATACTACTACTCCCATCAGACCTCTGTATGTGACTGCAGTATGCTGGGGGTACTTACAGACTCCTCTCTGTGACAGGTCTGCATGATCTTCAATGCCGGGGAGCTGACCCTGGTGGAGTATGGAAACAATGAGGTGCTGGGGAGTGTCCGCACAGAGTTCATGAACCCCCATCTCATCAGGTGAGTGCATAGGGTTAACTTCAGGGGCCACAAAAACTCTAGAGCCCCCCAAAACTCCTGACCCTCATCTTCATTACAGTGTGCGGCTGAACGAGCGGAAACAGCGAGGCATGGAAGACAACAAGAAGCTGGCCTACCTTATAGACATGAAGACCATAGCCATAGGTACCTACCTCATACACTGACCCAGCTATAGACACCTACCCCTACTGTCCTCATACACTGACCCCAGCTATAGACACCTACCCCTCCTGTCCTCATACACTGACCCCAGCTATAGACACCTACCCCTACTGTCCTCATACACTGACCCCAGCTATAGACACCTACCCCTCCTGTCCTTATACACTGACCCCAGCTATAGATACCTACCACTACTGTCCTCATACACTGACCCCAGCTATAGATACCTACCACTACTGTCCTCATACACTGACCCCAGCTATAGACACCTACCCCTCCTGTCCTCATACACTGACCCCAGCTACAGACACCTACCCGTCCTGTCCTCATACACTGACCCCAGCTATAGACACCTACCCCTCCTGTCCTCATACACTGACCCCAGCTATAGACACCTACCCTCCTGTCCTCATACACTGACCCCAGCTATAGACACCTACCCCTCCTGTCCTCATACACTGACCCCAGCTATAGACACCTACCCTACCTGTCCTCATACACTGACCCCAGCTATAGACACCTACCCCTCCTGTCCTCATACACTGACCCCAGCTATAGACACCTACCCCTCCTGTCCTCATACACTGACCCCAGCTATAGACACCTACCCTCCTGTCCTCATACACTGACCCCAGCTATAGACACCTACCCCTCCTGTCCTCATACACTGACCCCAGCTATAGACACCTACCCCTCCTGTCCTCATACACTGACCCCAGCTATAGACACCTACCCCTCCTGTCCTCATACACTGACCCCAGCTATAGACACCTACCCTCCTGTCCTCATACACTGACCCCAGCTATAGACACCTACCCCTCCTGTCCTCATACACTGACCCCAGCTATAGACACCTACCCCTCCTGTCCTCATACACTGACCCCAGCTATAGACACCTACCCCTCCTGTCCTCATACACTGACCCCAGCTATAGACACCTACCCTCCTGTCCTCATACACTGACCCCAGCTATAGACACCTACCCCTCCTGTCCTCATACACTGACCCCAGCTATAGACACCTACCCCTCCTGTCCTCATACACTGACCCCAGCTATAGACACCTACCCCTCCTGTCCTCATACACTGACCCCAGCTATAGACACCTACCCCTCCTGTCCTCATACACTGACCCCAGCTATAGACACCTACCCCTCCTGTCCTCATACACTGACCCCAGCTATAGACACCTACCCCTCCTGTCCTCATACACTGACCCCAGCTATAGACACCTACCCCTCCTGTCCTCATACACTGACCCCAGCTATAGACACCTACCCCTCCTGTCCTCATACACTGACCCCAGCTATAGACACCTACCCCTCCTGTCCTCATACACTGACCCCAGCTATAGACACCTACCCCTCCTGTCCTCATACACTGACCCCAGCTATAGACACCTACCCCTCCTGTCCTCATACACTGACCCCAGCTATAGACACCTACCCCTCCTGTCCTCATACACTGACCCCAGCTATAGACACCTACCCCTCCTGTCCTCATACACTGACCCCAGCTATAGACACCTACCCCTCCTGTCCTCATACACTGACCCCAGCTATAGACACCTACCCCTCCTGTCCTCATACACTGACCCCAGCTATAGACACCTACCCCTCCTGTCCTCATACACTGACCCCAGCTATAGACACCTACCCCTCCTGTCCTCATACACTGACCCCAGCTATAGACACCTACCCTCCTGTCCTCATACACTGACCCCAGCTATAGACACCTACCCCTCCTGTCCTCATACACTGACCCCAGCTATAGACACCTACCCTCCTGTCCTCATACACTGACCCCAGCTATAGACACCTACCCCTCCTGTCCTCATACACTGACCCCAGCTATAGACACCTACCCCTCCTGTCCTCATACACTGACCCCAGCTATAGACACCTACCCCTCCTGTCCTCATACACTGACCCCAGCTATAGACACCTACCCCTCCTGTCCTCATACACTGACCCCAGCTATAGACACCTACCCCTCCTGTCCTCATACACTGACCCCAGCTATAGACACCTACCCCTCCTGTCCTCATACACTGACCCCAGCTATAGACACCTACCCCTCCTGTCCTCATACACTGACCCCAGCTATAGACACCTACCCCTCCTGTCCTCATACACTGACCCCAGCTATAGACACCTACCCCTCCTGTCCTCATACACTGACCCCAGCTATAGACACCTACCCCTCCTGTCCTCATACACTGACCCCAGCTATAGACACCTACCCCTCCTGTCCTCATACACTGACCCCAGCTATAGACACCTACCCCTCCTGTCCTCATACACTGACCCCAGCTATAGACACCTACCCCTCCTGTCCTCATACACTGACCCCAGCTATAGACACCTACCCCTCCTGTCCTCATACACTGACCCCAGCTATAGACACCTACCCCTCCTGTCCTCATACACTGACCCCAGCTATAGACACCTACCCCTCCTGTCCTCATACACTGACCCCAGCTATAGACACCTACCCCTCCTGTCCTCATACACTGACCCCAGCTATAGACACCTACCCCTCCTGTCCTCATACACTGACCCCAGCTATAGACACCTACCCCTCCTGTCCTCATACACTGACCCCAGCTATAGACACCTACCCCTCCTGTCCTCATACACTGACCCCAGCTATAGACACCTACCCCTCCTGTCCTCATACACTGACCCCAGCTATAGACACCTACCCCTACTGTCCTCATACACTGACCCCAGCTATAGACACCTACCCCTCCTGTCCTCATACACTGACCCCAGCTATAGACACCTACCCCTCCTGTCCTCATACACTGACCCCAGCTATAGACACCTACCCCTCCTGTCCTCATACACTGACCCCAGCTATAGACACCTACCCCTCCTGTCCTCATACACTGACCCCAGCTATAGACACCTACCCCTCCTGTCCTCATACACTGACCCCAGCTATAGACACCTACCCCTCCTGTCCTCATACACTGACCCCAGCTATAGACACCTACCCCTCCTGTCCTCATACACTGACCCCAGCTATAGACACCTACCCCTCCTGTCCTCATACACTGACCCCAGCTATAGACACCTACCCGTCCTGTCCTCATACTCTGACCCCAGCTATAGACACCTACCCCTCCTGTCCTCGTACACTGACCCCAGCTACAGACACCTACCCGTCCTGTCCTCATACACTGACCCCAGCTATAGATACCTACCCCTCCTGTCCTTATACACTGACCCCAGCTATAGACACCTACCCCTCCTGTCCTCATACACTGACCCCAGCTATAGACACCTACCCCTCCTGTCCTCATACACTGACCCCAGCTATAGACACCTACCCGTCCTGTCCTCATACACTGACCCCAGCTATAGACACCTACCCCTTCTGTCCTTATACACTGACCCCAGCTATAGAGACCTACCTCCTCCTGTCCTTATACACTGACCCCAGCTATAGACACCTACCCCTCCTGTCCTTATACACTGACCCCAGCTACAGACACCTACCCCTCCTGTCCTCATACACTGACCCCAGCTATAGACACCTACCCCTCCTGTCCTTATACACTGACCCCAGCTATAGAGACCTACCTCTTCTGTCCTTATACACTGACCCCAGCTATAGACACCTACCCCTCCTGTCCTAATACACTGACCCCAGCAATAGACACCTACCCCTCCTGTCCTCATACACTGACCCCAGCTATAGACACCTACCCGTCCTTTCCTTATACACTGACCCCAGCTACAGACACCTACCCCTCCTGTCCTTATACACTGACCCCAGCTACAGACACCTACCCCTCCTGTCCTCATACACTAACCCCAGCTATAGACACCTACCCCTCCTGTCCTCTTACACTGACCCCAGCTATAGACACCTACCCGTCCTTTCCTCATACACTGACCCCAGCAATAGACACCTACCCCTCCTGTCCTTATACACTGTTCTTAGCTCTACAGACCTTCCTGACTTGTACTGAGATGATCCATGTTTGAGCTATTTGCATCCTTAGTATGCTTAATATGATTGGGTGGATGATAGTGGTAGTAGTTTGGTTGTTCTGATGCAGGCTCACATACAACAGTTATTAGCTCCTTTCCTGACATCCTCCTTTATTTTGCAGTGGATCTGGTGTCTGGGTATAATTTGGGTATGGTCACTTATGACACCAAAATCGACTGGTTGGAGCTGAATGAAACCGGACATAAACTGCTCTTCAGAGATAAGAAGCTTCGGGTGAGAGGAATGATCCGGCCCCTGTCTAAACTAAACGCCCCATCATCCCGGAGACTCTACTCCTGCAGCCTCCGTGCTCTGCTCCATCGGGTTCCTGTTATATAGCTCTTCTCTCCTCCTGCAGCCTCCGTGCTCTGCTCCATCGGGTTCCTGTTATATAGCTCTTCTCTCCCCCTGCAGCCTCTGTGCTCTGCTCCATCAGGTTCCTGTTATATAGCTCTTCTCTCCTCCTGCAGCCTCTGTGCTCTGCTCCATCGGGTTCCTGTTATATAGCTCTTCTCTCCTCCTGCAGCCTCTGTGCTCTGCTCCACCGGGTTCCTGTTATATAGCTCTTCTCTCCTCCTGTAGCCTCTGTGCTCTGCTCCATCTGGTTCCTGTTATATAGCTCTTCTCTCCTCCTGCAGCCTCCGTGCTCTGCTCCATCGGGTTCCTGTTATATAGCTCTTCTCTCCTCCTGCAGCCTCTGTGCTCTGCTCCATCGGGTTCCTGTTATATAGCTCTTCTCTCCTCCTGCAGCCTCCGTGCTCTGCTCCATCGGGTTCCTGTTATATAGCTCTTCTCTCCTCCTGCAGCCTCTGTGCTCTGCTCCATCGGGTTCCTGTTATATAGCTCTTCTCTCCTCCTGCAGCCTCCGTGCTCTGCTCCATCGGGTTCCTGTTATATAGCTCTTCTCTCCTCCTGCAGCCTCTGTGCTCTGCTCCATCGGGTTCCTGTTATATAGCTCTTCTCTCCTCCTGCAGCCTCTGTGCTCTGCTCCATCGGGTTCCTGTTATATAGCTCTTCTCTCCTCCTGCAGCCTCTGTGCTCTGCTCCATCGGGTTCCTGTTATATAGCTCTTCTCTCCTCCTGCAGCCTCCGTGCTCTGCTCCATCGGGTTCCTGTTATATAGCTCTTCTCTCTGATCCTGCAGCCTCTGTGCTCTGCTCCATCGGGTTCCTGTTATATAGCTCTTCTCTCCTCCTGCAGCCTCCGTGCTCTTCTCCATCAGGTTCCTGTTATATAGCTCTTCTCTCTGATCCTGCAGCCTCTGTGCTCTGCTCCATCGGGTTCCTGTTATATAGCTCTTCTCTCCTCCTGCAGCCTCCGTGCTCTGCTCCACCGGGTTCCTGTTATATAGCTCTTCTCTCCTCCTGCAGCCTCTGTGCTGTGCTCCATCAGGTTCCTGTTATATAGCTCTTCTCTCCTCCTGCAGCCTCTGTGCTCTGCTCCATCGGGTTCCTGTTATATAGCTCTTCTCTCCTCCTGCAGCCTCCGTGCTCTGCTCCATCGGGTTCCTGTTATATAGCTCTTCTCTCCTCCTGCAGCCTCTGTGCTCTGCTCCATCGGGTTCCTGTTATATAGCTCTTCTCTCCTCTGCAGCCTCCGTGCTCTGCTCCATCGGGTTCCTGTTATATAGCTCTTCTCCCCTTCATGATCCTGTGTCCTTCTCTCTTTATGCCATTCTGCTATGTGTATATTTTGTCATCTTACTTTTAACGCTTCTCATTTTGCAGCTGAACCTTTTTGATGTGTCCAGTGGACAGAAGACGACCATCCTGAATTACTGCTCCTACGTCCAGTGGGTGCCTGGAAGCGACGTGGTAGTGGCGCAGAACCGGAGTAATCTGTGTGTCTGGTACAATATCGATTCTCCAGAGAGGGTCACCATGTTCCCGCTGAAGGTGATAATAATAGGTGCCATACAGTACTGCCACATCCAGGACCAAAGCTGTAGCCATGAGCACAGGGCGGCTGTAGAGAAGCGTGGGTGAAGAATAGATCCTACTTGTCACACAATGTGGATGACTGGTGTTCTGATTTATATAGGGTGACATTGTGGAGCTGGAGCGCAACGAGGGGAAGACTGAAGTCATCGTCACTGAAGGGGTTAACACCGTATCTTACACTCTGGATGAGGGATTGATAGAGTTTGGCACGGCCATCGATGACGGAGACTATTACCGGTAAAGTACTTGTGGAACTGGCTAAAGTGTGCGTGTAGGCGGTGCTTCTGAATTGGGGCTCATTCACACGACTGTATCCGTTTTTGTGGTACACAAATTGTGGATCTGCAAAACATTGATACCGGCCGTGTGCGTTCTGCATTTTGGGAATCGGATCATCCTTCTCCCGTGTAGAAATGCCTATTTTTGTCGACAATTACGGACAACAATAGGACACGTTCTATCTTTTTTGCGGAGTCACAGAACATAAGTATGGATGCAGACACCACACGGTTTGCTTCCACATCCTTTGCTGACCCTTTCAAATTAATGGATTGAAAACTGCATAATGAATGTAGACAGAAATATTCGGTGATGCCTGGATCAGTGTCCGGAGTACGGCCTGATAACAGAGCTCGTCTCTATGATCAGACAGCTTCCTCCTCACCTATGTTGTACCATCTCCATATTCCCGGCAGAGCTGCAGCTTTCCTCGAGACATTAGAGATGTCCTCAGAGACTGAAGCCATGTGGAAGAGTCTCAGCAAGCTCGCTCTGGAGGCCAGGCACCTGCATGTGGCCGAGAGGTAAGAGCCCATTGTCCACATCAGTACAGGAGGACGAGAAAAGTCCAAAGATCAGAGGAGGAGAGGAGCGGTACAGGAGATAGAAGGACGACGAGGGGTGGAACATCCAGAGATCAGAGGAGGATAGGAGCGGTACAGGAGATAGAAGGACGACGAGGGGTGGAACATCCAGAGATCAGAGGAGGATAGGAGCAGTACAGGAGATAGAAGGACGACGAGGGGTGTACGAGAACATGCAGAGATCAGAGGAGAGGAGCGGTACAGGGGATACAAGGACGACGAGGGGTGGAACATCCAGAGATCAGAGGAGGAGAGGAGCGGTACAGGGGATACAAGGACGACGAGGGGTGTACGAGGAACATCCAGAGATCAGAGGAGAATAGGAGCGGTACAGGGGATAGAAGGACAACGAGGGGTGGAACATCCAGAGATCAGAGGAGGAGAGGAGCGGTACAGGGGATTCAAGGAGGATGAGGGGTGTACGGGGAATATCTAGAGATCAGAGGAGAGGAGCGATACAGAAGATAGAAGGACAACGAGGGGTGTACGAGAACATCCAGAGATCAGAGGAGAGGAGCGGTACAGGGGATACAAGGACGACGAGGGGTGGAACATCCAGAGATCAGAGGAGGAGAGGAGCAGTACAGGGGATACAAGGACGACGAGGGGTGGAACATCCAGAGATCAGAGGAGGAGAGGAGCGGTACAGGAGATACAAGGACGACGAGGGGTGGAACATCCAGAGATCAGAGGAGGAGAGGAGCGGTACAGGGGATACAAGGACGCCGAGGGGTGTACGAGGAACATCCAGATATCAGAGGAGAGGAGCGGTACAGGGGATACAAGGAGGATGAGGGGTGTACGAGGAACATCCAGAGATCAGAGGAGGAGAGGAGCGGTACAGGGGATACAAGGAGGATGAGGGGTGTACGAGGAAAGTCCAGAGATCAGAGGAGAGGAGCGGTACAGGGGATACAAGGACAACGAGGGGTGGAACATCCAGAGATCAGAGGAGGAGAGGAGCGGTACAGGAGATAGAAGGACAACGAGGGGTGTACGAGAACATCCAGAGATCAGAGGAGGAGAGGAGCGGTACAGGAGATAGAAGGACGACGAGGTGTGGAACATCCAGAGATCAGAGGAGAGGAGCGGTACAGGAGATAGAAGGACAACGAGGGGTGGAACATCCAGAGATCAGAGGAGAGGAGCGGTACAGGGGATACAAGGAGGACGAGGGGTGGAACATCCAGAGATCAGAGGAGAGGAGCGGTACAGGGGATACAAGGAGGATGAGGGGTGTACGAGGAACATCCAGAGATCAGAGGAGAGGAGCGGTACAGGGGATACAAGGAGGACGAGGGGTGTACGAGGAACATCCAGAGATCAGAGGAGAGGAGCGGTACAGGAGATACAAGGAGGATGAGGGTGTACGAGGAACATCCAGAGATCAGAGGAGAGGAGCGGTACAGGAGATAGCAAGGACGATGAGGGGTGTCGAGAACATCCAGAGATCAGAGGAGAGGAGCGGTACAGGGGATACAAGGAGGATGAGGGTGTACGAGGAACATCCAGAGATCAGAGGAGGAGAGGAGCGGTACAGGGATACAAGGAGGATGAGGGTGTACGAGGAACATCCAGAGATCAGAGGAGAGGAGCGGTACAGGGGATACAAGGAGGATGAGGGGGTGGAACATCCAGAGATCAGAGGAGAGGAGCGGTACAGGGGATACAAGGATGAGGGGTGTACGGGGAACATCCAGAGATCAGAGGAGAGGAGCAGTACAGGGGATACAAGGAGGACGAGGGGGTGGAACATCCAGAGATCAGAGGAGAGGAGCGGTACAGGGGATACGAGGAGGACGAGGGGTGTACGAGGAAAGTCCAGAGATCAGAGGAGAGGAGCGGTACAGGGGATACAAGGACGAGGGGTGTACGAGGAACATCCAGAGATCAGAGGAGAGGAGCGGTACAGAAGATAGAAGGACGACGAGGGGTGGAACATCCAGAGATCAGAGGAGGAGAGGAGCAGTACAGGAGATAGAAGGAGGATGAGGGGTGGAACATCCAGAGATCAGAGGAGGAGAGGAGCGGTACAGGGGATACAAGGAGGATGAGGGGTGTACGAGGAACATCCAGAGATCAGAGGAGAGGAGCGGTACAGGGGATACAAGGAGGACGAGGGATGTACGAGGAACATCCAGAGATCAGAGGAGGAGAGGAGCAGTACAGGGGATACAAGGAGGATGAGGGGTGTACGAGGAACATCCAGAGATCAGAGGAGGAGAGGAGCAGTACAGGGGATACAAGGAGGATGAGGGGTGTACGAGGAACATCCAGAGATCAGAGAGGAGCGGTACAGGGGATACAAGGATGAGGGGTGTACGGGGAACATCCAGAGATCAGAGGAGAGGAGCGGTACAGGGGATACAAGGAGGACGAGGGGTGTACGAGGAACAGTCCAGAGATCAGAGGAGAGGAGCGGTACAGGGGATACAAGGGGATGAGGGGTGTACGAGGAACATCCAGAGATCAAAGGAGAGGAGCGGTACAGGGGATACAAGGATGAGGGGTGTACGAGGAACATCCAGAGATCAGAGGAGGAGAGGAGCGGTACAGGGGATACAAGGAGGACGAGGGGTGTACGAGGAAAGTCCAGAGATCCATGTTGTGTGGATCCCTTGAGGGTTTTGATGTCGACGTGGTTAACCTGTGGTTTTCTTCTCAGGTGTTTCTCAGCGCTGGGAGATGTCGCCAAGGCTAAATTTCTGCGTGAGACCAATGAGATTGCAGATCAGACAGCCGATGAATTTGTGAGTTTCACATTTATCCTGTTCATGTATCGGTGCACTTGTTATTCATGTGATTGACCTGTGCGGTCAGTAGTACTGCTCCTCTGTAGATGGGTGCGGTCAGTAGTACTGCTCCTCTGTAGATGGGGTGCGGTCAGTAGTACTGCTCCTCTGTAGATGGGGTGCGGTCAGTAGTACTGCTCCTCTGTAGATGGGTGCGGTCAGTAGTGCTGCTCCTCTGTAGATGGGGTGCGGTCAGTAGTACTGCTCCTCTGTAGATGGGGTGCGGTCAGTAGTACTGCTCCTCTGTAGATGGGTGCGGTCAGTAGTACTGCTTCTCTGTAGATGGGTGCGGTCAGTAGTACTGCTCCTCTGTAGATGGGTGAGGTCAGTAGTGCTGCTCCTCTGTAGATGGGGTGCGGTCAGTAGTGCTGCTTCTCTGTAGATGGGGTGAGGTCAGTAGTGCTGCTCCTCTGTAGATGGGGTGAGGTCAGTAGTACTGCTCCTCTGTAGATGGGGTGCGGTCAGTAGTACTGCTCCTCTGTAGATGGGTGAGGTCAGTAGTGCTGCTCCTCTGTAGATGGGTGCGGTCAGTAGTACTGCTCCTCTGTAGATGGGGTGCGGTCACTAGTACTGCTCCTCTGTAGATGGGTGCGGTCAGTAGTACTGCTCCTCTGTAGATGGGTGCGGTCAGTAGTGCTGCTCCTCTGTAGATGGGGTGCGGTCACTAGTACTGCTCCTCTGTAGATGGGGTGCGGTCAGTAGTGCTGCTTCTCTGTAGATGGGGTGAGGTCAGTAGTACTGCTCCTCTGTAGATGGGGTGCGGTCAGTAGTACTGCTCCTCTGTAGATGGGGTGCGGTCAGTAGTGCTACTGCTCTGTAGATGGGTGCGGTCAGTAGTGCTGCTCCTCTGTAGATGGGGTGCAGTCAGTAGTACTGCTCCTCTGTAGATGGGGTGCAGTCAGTAGTGCTGCTCCTCTGTAGATGGGGTGCGGTCAGTAGTACTGCTCCTCTGTAGATGGGTGCGGTCAGTAGTGCTGCTCCTCTGTAGATGGGTGCGGTCAGTAGTACTGCTCCTCTGTAGATGGGTGCGGTCAGTAGTGCTGCTCCTCTGTAGATGGGTGCGGTCAGTAGTACTGCTCCTCTGTAGATGCGGTCAGTAGTGCTGCTCCTCTGTAGATGGAGTGCAGTCAGTAGTGCTGCTCCTCTGTAGATGTGGTCAGTAGTGCTGCTCCTCTGTAGATGGGGTGCGGTCAGTAGTACTGCTCCTCTGTAGATGGGTGCGGTCAGTAGTGCTGCTCCTCTGTAGATGGGTGCGGTCAGTAGTACTGCTCCTCTGTAGATGGGTGCGGTCAGTAGTGCTGCTCCTCTGTAGATGGGTGCGGTCAGTAGTACTGCTCCTCTGTAGATGGGTGCGGTCAGTAGTGCTGCTCCTCTGTAGATGGGGTGCGGTCAGTAGTGCTGCTCCTCTGTAGATGGGGTGCGGTCAGTAGTGCTGCTCCTCTGTAGATGCGGTCAGTAGTGCTGCTCCTCTGTAGATGCGGTCAGTAGTGCTGCTCCTCTGTAGATGGGGTGCGGTCAGTAGTACTGCTCCTCTGTAGATGCGGTCAGTAGTACTGCTCCTCTGTAGATGGGGTACGGTCAGTAGTACTGCTCCTCTGTAGATGGGTGCGGTCAGTAGTACTGCTCCTCTGTAGATGGGTGAGGTCAGTAGTACTGCTCCTCTGTAGATGGGGTGCGGTCAGTAGTGCTGCTCCTCTGTAGATGGGGTGCGGTCAGTAGTACTGCTCCTCTGTAGATGGGGTGCGGTCAGTAGTACTGCTCCTCTGTAGATGCGGTCAGTAGTGCTGCTCCTCTGTAGATGGGTGCGGTCAGTAGTGCTGCTCCTCTGTAGATGGGGTGCGGTCAGTAGTGCTGCTCCTCTGTAGATGGGGTGCGGTCAGTAGTACTGCTCCTCTGTAGATGGGTGCGGTCAGTAGTACTGCTCCTCTGTAGATGGGGTGCGGTCAGTAGTACTGCTCCTCTGTAGATGGGGTGCGGTCAGTAGTACTGCTCCTCTGTAGATGGGGTGAGGTCACTAGTACTGCTCCTCTGTAGATGGGTGCGGTCAGTAGTGCTGCTCCTCTGTAGATGGGGTGCAGTCAGTAGTGCTGCTCCTCTGTAGATGGAGTGCAGTCAGTAGTGCTGCTCCTCTGTAGATGGGGTGCGGTCAGTAGTACTGCTCCTCTGTAGATGCGGTCAGTAGTGCTGCTCCTCTGTAGATGGAGTGCAGTCAGTAGTGCTGCTCCTCTGTAGATGTGGTCAGTAGTGCTGCTCCTCTGTAGATGGGGTGCGGTCAGTAGTACTGCTCCTCTGTAGATGGGTGCGGTCAGTAGTGCTGCTCCTCTGTAGATGGGTGCGGTCAGTAGTACTGCTCCTCTGTAGATGGGGTGCGGTCAGTAGTACTGCTCCTCTGTAGATGGGTGCGGTCAGTAGTACTGCTCCTCTGTAGATGGAGTGCGGTCAGTAGTGCTGCTCCTCTGTAGATGGGGTGCGGTCAGTAGTGCTGCTCCTCTGTAGATGGGGTTCGGTCAGTAGTGCTGCTCCTCTGTAGATGGGTTCGGTCAGTAGTGCTGCTCCTCTGTACATGGGGTGCGGCCAGTAGTGCTGCTCCTCTGTAGATGGGGTGCGGTCAGTAGTACTGCTCCTCTGTAGATGCGGTCAGTAGTACTGCTCCTCTGTAGATGGGGTACGGTCAGTAGTACTGCTCCTCTGTAGATGGGTGCGGTCAGTAGTACTGCTCCTCTGTAGATGGGTGAGGTCAGTAGTACTGCTCCTCTGTAGATGGGGTGCGGTCAGTAGTACTGCTCCTCTGTAGATGGGTGCGGTCAGTAGTACTGCTCCTCTGTAGATGGGTGCGGTCTGTAGTACTGCTCCTCTGTAGATGCGGTCAGTAGTGCTGCTCCTCTGTAGATGGGGTGCGGTCAGTAGTGCTGCTCCTCTGTAGATGGAGTGCAGTCAGTAGTGCTGCTCCTCTGTAGATGGGGTGCGGTCAGTAGTACTGCTCCTCTGTAGATGGGGTGCGGTCAGTAGTACTGCTCCTCTGTAGATGGGGTGCGGTCAGTAGTACTGCTCCTCTGTAGATGGGGTGCGGTCAGTAGTACTGCTCCTCTGTAGATGGGGTGCGGTCAGTAGTACTGCTCCTCTGTAGATGGGGTGCGGTCAGTAGTACTGCTCCTCTGTAGATGGGTGCGGTCAGTAGTGCTGCTCCTCTGTAGATGGGGTGCAGTCAGTAGTGCTGCTCCTCTGTAGATGGAGTGCGGTCAGTAGTGCTGCTCCTCTGTAGATGGGGTGCGGTCAGTAGTACTGCTCCTCTGTAGATGGGGTCAGTAGTGCTGCTCCTCTGTAGATGGAGTGCAGTCAGTAGTGCTGCTCCGCTGTAGATGTGGTCAGTAGTGCTGCTCCTCTGTAGATGGGGTGCGGTCAGTAGTACTGCTCCTCTGTAGATGGGTGCGGTCAGTAGTACTGCTCCTCTGTAGATGGGTGCGGTCAGTAGTGCTGCTCCTCTGTAGATGGGTGCGGTCAGTAGTGCTGCTCCTCTGTAGATGGGTGCGGTCAGTAGTACTGCTCCTCTGTAGATGGGTGCGGTCAGTAGTACTGCTCCTCTGTAGATGGGTGCGGTCAGTAGAACTGCTCCTCTGTAGATGCGGTCAGTAGTGCTGCTCCTCTGTAGATGGGTGCGGTCAGTAGTGCTGCTCCTCTGTAGATGGGTGCGGTCAGTAGTGCTGCTCCTCTGTAGATGGGTGCGGTCAGTAGTACTGCTCCTCTGTAGATGCGGTCAGTAGTGCTGCTCCTCTGTAGATGGGGTGCGGTCACTAGTACTGCTCCTCTGTAGATGGGGTGCGGTCAGTAGTGCTGCTCCTCTGTAGATGGGGTGCGGTCAGTAGTGCTGCTCCTCTGTAGATGGGGTGAGGTCAGTAGTGCTGCTCCTCTGTAGATGGGGTGCGGTCAGTAGTGCTGCTCCTCTGTAGATGGGGTGAGGTCAGTAGTGCTGCTCCTCTGTAGATGGGGTGCGGTCAGTAGTACTGCTCCTCTGTAGATGCGGTCAGTAGTACTGCTCCTCTGTAGATGCGGTCAGTAGTGCTGCTCCTTTGTAGATGGGTGCGGTCAGTAGTGCTGCTCCTCTGTAGATGGGGTGCGGTCAGTAGTGCTGCTCCTCTGTAGATGGGGTGCGGTCAGTAGTGCTGCTCCTCTGTAGATGGGGTGAGGTCAGTAGTGCTGCTCCTCTGTAGATGGGGTGCGGTCAGTAGTGCTGCTCCTCTGTAGATGGGGCGGTCAGTAGTGCTGCTCCTCTGTAGATGGGTGCGGTCAGTAGTGCTGCTCCTTTGTAGATGGGGTGCGGTCAGTAGTGCTGCTCCTCTGTAGATGGGTGCGGTCAGTAGTACTGCTCCTCTGTAGATGGGGTGCGGTCAGTAGTACTGCTCCTCTGTAGATGCGGTCAGTAGTGCTGCTCCTCTGTAGATGGGTGCGGTCAGTAGTGCTGCTCCTCTGTAGATGGAGTGCGGTCAGTAGTGCTGCTCCTCTGTAGATGCGGTCAGTAGTGCTGCTCCTCTGTAGATGGGTGCGGTCAGTAGTGCTGCTCCTCTGTAGATGGGGTGCAGTCAGTAGTACTGCTCCTCTGTAGATGCGGTCAGTAGTGCTGCTCCTCTGTAGATGGGTGCGGTCAGTAGTGCTGCTCCTCTGTAGATGGGGTGCAGTCAGTAGTACTGCTCCTCTGTAGATGGGGTGCGGTCAGTAGTACTGCTCCTCTGTAGATGCGGTCAGTAGTGCTGCTCCTCTGTAGATGGGGTGAGGTCAGTAGTAAGGCTCCTCTGTAGATGGGGTGCGGTCAGTAGTACTGCTCCTCTGTAGATGCGGTCAGTAGTGCTGCTCCTGTAGATGGGTCGGTCAGTAGTACTGCTCCTCTGTAGATGGATGCGGTCAGTAGTGCTGCTCCTCTGTAGATGGATGCGGTCAGTAGTGCTGCTCCTCTGTAGATGGATGCGGTCAGTAGTGCTGCTCCTCTGTAGATGCGGTCAGTAGTGCTGCTCCTCTGTAGATGGATGCGGTCAGTAGTGCTGCTCCTCTGTAGATGCGGTCAGTAGTGCTGCTCCTCTGTAGATGCGGTCAGTAGTGCTGCTCCTCTGTAGATGGGGTGCAGTCAGTAGTACTGCTCCTCTGTAGATGGGGTGCGGTCAGTAGTACTGCTCCTCTGTAGATGCGGTCAGTAGTGCTGCTCCTCTGTAGATGGATGCGGTCAGTAGTGCTGCTCCTCTGTAGATGCGGTCAGTAGTGCTGCTCCTCTGTAGATGCGGTCAGTAGTGCTGCTCCTCTGTAGATGGGGTGCAGTCAGTAGTACTGCTCCTCTGTAGATGGGGTGCGGTCAGTAGTACTGCTCCTCTGTAGATGCGGTCAGTAGTGCTGCTCCTCTGTAGATGGGGTGCGGTCAGTAGAACTGCTCCTCTGTAGATGGGGTGAGGTCACTAGTACTGCTCCTCTGTAGATGGGTGAGGTCACTAGTACTGCTCCTCTGTAGATGGGGTGCGGTCAGTAGTACTGCTCCTCTGTAGATGCGGTCAGTAGTGCTGCTCCTCTGTAGATGGGGTGAGGTCACTAGTACTGCTCCTCTGTAGATGGGGTGCAGTCAGTAGTGCTGCTCCTCTGTAGATGCGGTCAGTAGTGCTGCTCCTCTGTAGATGGGTGCGGTCAGTAGTACTGCTCCTCTGTAGATGCGGTCAGTAGTGCTGCTCCTCTGTAGATGCGGTCAGTAGTACTGCTCCTCTGTAGATGGGGTGAGGTCACTAGTACTGCTCCTCTGTAGATGGGGTGCGGTCAGTAGTACTGCTCCTCTGTAGATGCGGTGTCAGTAGTGCTGCTCCTCTGTAGATGGGGTGAGGTCACTAGTACTGCTCCTCTGTAGATGGGGTGCAGTCAGTAGTGCTGCTCCTCTTTGTGGGGTTAGTACATACATATCATCTATGGGGGGCGCCCTCATACTATGTCATGTTTCTCTACTTCAAGGATGGTGATGGCTCAAGAAATTACAAGGTTCAAGCTCGACTTGCCATGTTGGACAGGAACTACAAACTGGCTGAGATGATATTCCTGGAACAAGTAAGTGGGCACCATTGTATCTGGATCTAATGCGTGCTGTATACCATGTAAATAATGCCACCCTGTGATGTCTAATATGTCATATAGACCATGTGCTGGGGATAATACCATCCTCTGATATCTCATATGTCATATAGACCAGGGGCCGGGTATAATATCACCCTGTAATGTCTAATATGTCATATATACCATGTGCTGGGGATAATACCATCCTCTGATATCTAATATGTCATATATATCGTGTGCTGGGCATAATACCATCCTGTGATATCTAATATGTCATATATACCATGTGCTGGGGATAATACCATCCACTGATATCTAATATGTCATATACACCAGGGGCCGGGTATAATATCACCCTGTGATGTCTAATATGTCATATATACCATGTGCTGGGGATAATACCATCCTCTGATATCTAATATCTCATATATACCACGGGCCGGGTATAATACCATCCTGTGATGTCTAATATGTCATATACCCACTACTCACAAAAAGTTAGAGCTATTTGGCTTGCGGGTGAAATTTATAGAAAACGTAAAAAGTTCCGGCTTTAGTGATATTATATCATGAATGTGGGTTATATAAGTAGAAGCAGCGATGGGGATTTCGTCATCTCAATTTACTGAAGCAAAAGCCGACCCCAGTGCTGGGTATACCGCCACAAAATGTCAGCGTCTCCATAACTTGTCCTGGGGCCTTGAGCATCAATTACAGCTTGACATGAACGTTTCCTGCTGTTCACAAGTCGCCTTATTGCCTCCTGAGGCATCCCAATGTTCTTGAAGGGCGTTCCTCAGGTCATCGAGGTTACAACCCTCTACTGATGTAAACGGTTTCCAATGGTCTGACGTGACACTTGGGTGCCTCTCACCTCCCTTAAATGTGCCTGGAGTTGTGGCATTCGTCATTCAGTTCCGCAGGGCATTGTTCACAATGAAGCGGTCATCAGTGTGGGATGTGGCCAAAGGACGTCCACCTCTCTGCCTTTCTGTGACTCTTCCAGTCTCTCTGTATCTCTGTTACAACCTGCTGATGGCCTCACAATGGCGAGGTTGTGTTCATCAATTAATAGAGATTGCCGTGGTCTCATGATGTCAAAATGTGAACAGCATGATGAGGAGGACTGTTTAATACCAATTCTATGTGAACCAGGAAATTTATTTGATTCATGGGTCAAACACCTGATGTGAATTTTGCCGTTAAGTTCCTTGTTAGAGAACAGCAAGTTGTGCAAAAAGTACTGACACATTGAAGAGTTGGACGTGAGCATTCAGAAGGTTAGAGAAGGTCACATTGACTTCACCTGTAAAGGTTAGAGTGCACCCACAAGTCAAATATCCCTAAGTTTCTGTGAGTAGTGTGTACCATGTGCTGGGGATAATACCACCCTGTGATGTCTAATATACCATATATACCATGTGCTGGGGATAATACCACCCTGTGGTGTCTAATATACTCTATATACCGTGTGCTGGGGATAATACCACCCTGTGATATCTAATATACTCTATATACCGTGTGCTGGGGATAATACCACCCTGTGATATCTAATATATCATATATACCATGTGCTGGGGATAATACCACCCTGTGATATCTAATATACTCTATATACCATGTGTCGGGGATAATTCCACCCTGTGATATCTAATATACCATATATACCATGTGCTGGGGATAATACCACCCTGTGATATCTAATATATCATATATACCATGTGCTGGGGATAATACCACCCTGTGATATCTAATATACTCTATATACCATGTACTGGGGATAATACCACCCTGTGATATCTAATATATCATATATACCATGTGCTGGGGATAATACCACCCTGTGATATCTAATATATCATATATACCATGTGCTGGGGATAATACCACCCTGTGATATCTAATATACTCTATATACCATGTGCTGGGGATAATTCCACCCTGTGATATCTAATATACCATATATACCATGTGCTGGGGATAATGCCACCCTGTGATATCTAATATACTCTATATACCATGTGTCGGGGATAATACCACCCTGTGATATCTAATATATCATATATACCATGTGCTGGGGATAATACCACCCTGTGATATCTAATATACCATATATACCATGTGCTGGGGATAATTCCACCCTGTGATATCTAATATACCATATATACCATGTGCTGGGGATAATACCACCCTGTGATATCTAATATACCATATATACCATGTGCTGGGGATAATACCACCCTGTGATATCTAATATACCATATATACCATGTGCTGGGGATAATACCACCCTGTGATATCTAATATACCATATATACCATGTGCTGGGGATAATACCACCCTGTGATATCTAATATACCATATATACCATGTGCTGGGGATAATACCACCCTGTGATATCTAATATACCATATATACCATGTGCTGGGGATAATACCACCCTGTGATATCTAATATATCATATATACCATGTGCTGGGGATAATACCACCCTGTGATATCTAATATACCATATATACCATGTGCTGGGGATAATACCACCCTGTGATATCTAATATACCATGTGCTGGGGATAATATCACCCTGTGATATCTATTATACCACATATACCATGTGCTGGGGATAATACCACCCTGTGATATCTAATATACCATGTGCTGGGGATAATATCACCCTGTGATATCTATTATACCACATATACCATGTGTCGGGGATAGTGTTTGGTCTGTTATGGGTGCGGTGTGTTGTGGTAGCCTTTACCCGGCCTCCACATCTCCTGACAATGGCATTAATGACTGTCCTCTACAGAACGCAGTGACTGACGCCATCATGATGTACCAGGAGCTGCACATGTGGGACGAGTGTATTGCTGTAGCTGAGGCCAAGGTACGATCTGTGTCTGTGGGATATACGACGTGTCACCTGATAATTCCTGACCCCGGAGGAGCCACAGTGCTGAGCTCTAACTGCAGACAGATATTATATGGGTGGAGGATGATGGTGGTGGGGTTCTAGGTAGGTGGTATGTGGGTGGAGGACGGGGTATTCGGGTTCTAGGTAGGTGGTGTATGGGTGGAGGATGAGGCTGCAGGGTTCTAGGTAGGTGGTATATGGGTGGAGGATGAGGGTGGTGGGGTTCTAGGTAGGTGGTATGTGGGTGGAGGACGGGGTATTCGGGTTCTAGGTAGGTGGTGTATGGGTGGAGGATGAGGCTGCAGGGTTCTAGGTAGGTGGTATATGGGTGGAGGATGAGGGTGGTGGGGTTCTAGGTAGGTGGTATGTGGGTGGAGGACGGGGTATTCGGGTTCTAGGTAGGTGGTGTATGGGTGGAGGATGAGGCTGCAGGGTTCTAGGTAGGTGGTATATGGGTGGAGGATGAGGGTGGTGGGGTTCTAGGTAGGTGGTATGTGGGTGGAGGAGCCAGGGTATTGGGTTCCTAGGTAGGTGGTGTATGGGTGGAGGATGAGGGCTGCAGGGTTCTAGGTAGGTGGTATATGGGTGGAGGATGAGGGTGGTGGGGTTCTAGGTAGTTGGTATGTGGGTGGAGGACGGGGTATTCGGGTTCTAGGTAGGTGGTGTATGGGTGGAGGATGAGGCTGCAGGGTTCTAGGTAGGTGGTATATGGGTGGAGGATGAGGGTGGTGGGGTTCTAGGTAGGTGGTATGTGGGTGGAGGACGGGGTATTCGGGTTCTAGGTAGGTGGTGTATGGGTGGAGGATGAGGGCTGCAGGGTTCTAGGTAGGTGGTATATGGGTGGAGGATGAGGGTGGTGGGGTTCTAGGTAGGTGGTATGTGGGTGGAGGATGAGGGCGTCAGGGTTCTAGGTAGGTGGTATACGGGTGGAGCATGAGGGCTGCAGGGTTCTAGGTGGGTGGAGGATGAGGGCGGCAGGGTTCTAGGTAGGTGGTATATGGGTGGAGGATGAGGGCTGCAGGGTTCTAGGTAGGTGGTATACGGGTGGAGGATGAGGGCTGCAGGGTTCTAGGTAGGTGGTATACGGGTGGAGGATGAGGGCTGCAGGGTTCTAGGTGGGTGGAGGATGAGGGCTGCAGGGTTCTAGGTAGGTGGTACGTGGGTGGAGGATGAGGGCGGCAGGGTTCTAGGTGGGTGGAGGATGAGGGCTGCAGGGTTCTAGGTAGGTGGTATGTGGGTGGAGGATGAGGGCGGCAGGGTTCTAGGTAGTTGGTATGTGGGTGGAGGATGAGGGCTGCAGGGTTCTAGGTAGGTGGTATGTGGGTGGAGGATGAGGGCGGCAGGGTTCTAGGTAGGTGGTATACGGGTGGAGGATGAGGGTGGCATGGTTCTAGGTAGGTGGTATACGGGTGGAGGATGAGGGCGGCAGGGTTCTAGGTAGGTGGTATGTGGGTGGAGGACGGGGTAAAAGTTCCATATAGATGCTATATGGGGGAGCACGATCTGGGTTGGCCTATGCAGGATGTCTGCAGCCCCTCTTTGAGGTCCTGGGTCGCCATGAGTGACTTCCTCTTGTAGGTTACATGAGGTTCTTGTCCTTCCTTTTCCCTCAGGGTCACCCGGAGCTGGAGAACCTAAAGCGCAGCTACTTACAGTACCTGGCAGACAGCCACCAGGAGGAGAAGGCCGGAGAAGTGCGGGAGCAGGAGGGGGACTATGTCGCCGCTGTCAGTCTCTACCTCCGAGCAGGGCTCCCGGCCAAGGCGGCCCGACTGTGTATGGGTCAGGAGCAGCTCCTGCTGGACCCGGAGCTGATCGGGAGAGTCACCGCGGCCCTCATAAAGGGAGACTTCTACGAAAGGGTGAGCTCCAAACCCCCTGCTGTAATGCGGCATTAACCCCTTCCTTACCTCTGGCTTTGATACGGATTGATGACATCTACACCTTGCCGATGACATCACTTACTGTCTCCATTACTGTGGCATCACATAGGGTCCTGAGAGAGAACAGGACAGGGAGGCTTCCCCCAGCAGTAGGTCTAGAAGAGGGGGACCTTTTGGTTGAAGGGCGCTTGAGCTGAGGACGTAATGTGCACAGAGCAGGGGTTTTGTCACAGTGGTGAAGTACAGCCTGTAAATCATTGTCATGTAGGAAAGAGCAGTGACGGCCTCCAGACATAGGCCAGGCCTCTCTGAACCCTCACCTTGTCTCTGTAGCGCCCCTCAGCTCCTGCTGTGAAGACCCTGAGGCGGCAGAGCCCCCCGCACCACACGCTGCCTCACCCCAGCTGACCGGTACCACGATTTCCCCAGGCGTGGAGACCATTGCGTGGTCAGTGTTCCTTACGGTCTTCTCTTATTAAAGAGGATGTCCGGAGCGTCTCATGAACCAACCTCACTGAATCCGGGAGGGCTCTGTGCCCCTTCTCCTAGGTCTTCACCCCTCGCTTTATCCGCTCCTTTTTCTTGCTCGGGATCTCTTGTCTGTTTGCCGTTGTGACTCTGGATCTCAGAACCGAGTGTCCGCTCTGTTACAGGCCGGGGATCTCTTGGAGAAGATTAACAACTCCCGTCGGGCACTGGAGTGCTACTGCAAGGGCTTTGCCTTCCGAAAAGGTAGGTGCCTGCAGATATCCTCCTTCTCTCCAGGCGGAGCGCCCCTGTTAGTAGTGGGGAGGCTCCAGCAGGGCGGGGTGCCCCTGTTAGTAGTGGGGAGGCTCCAGCAGGGCGGGGTGCCCCTGTCAGTAGTGGGGAGGCTCCAGCAGGGCGGGGTGCCCCTGTCAGTAGTGGGGGTGGCTCCAGCAGGGCGGAGCGCCCCTGTTAGTAGTGGGGGAGGCTCCAGCAGGGCGGGGTGCCCTTGTTAGTAGTGGGGAAGGCTCCAGCAGGGCGGGGTGCCCTTGTTAGTAGTGGGGGAGGCTCCAGCAGGGCGGGGTGCTCCTGTCAGTAGTGGGGGAGGCTCCAGCAGGGCGGGGTGTCCCTGTCAGTAGTGGGGGGCCTATTGGTGACGTCTCTCCTGTGTTGTCAGCGGTGGAGCTCGCCCGCGTGGCCTTCCCTGCGGAGGTGGTGAAGCTGGAGGAGTCCTGGGGCGATTACCTGGTGCAGCAGAAGCAGCTGGACGCCGCCATCAATCACTACATCGAGGCCGGGTGAGCGCCAGTCATTGGGGTTCGGGGGGTGATCTCATTGAAGGTCTATCCTCAGGGTAGGTCGCCATTAACGGTTCAGTGGAGATCCATCCCCAACAATCAGCTGATGCTCCAGAACTGCACAGCTCTGTATAGTGGGCGGACTGGTTACCATGGAAGTGAAAGGGAGCAGCGCTGCAGTAACCAGCACAGAGTACAGAGCTGTGCGCTTCTGGAGAACCTGCAACCGGCTGATCGGAGCCAGGAGTCACTTCTGGAAAACCTCTCTACGGTTCGGGCAGTTATATTATTAGGGTTGCGGCAGTTATATTATTAGGGTTGCGGCAGTTATATTATTAGGGTTTGGCAGTTATATTATTAGGGTTTGGCAGTTATATTATTAGGGTTCGGCAGTTATATTATTAGGGTTCGGGCAGTTATATTATTAGGGTTCCGGCAGTTATATTATTAGGGTTTGGCTGGTTATTATTACGTTTCGGGCAGTTATAATATTGGGGTTCGGGCAGTTATATTATTAGGGTTCGGGCAGTTATATTATTAGGCTTCGGGCAGTTATATTATTAGGGTTCTGGCAGTTATATTATTAGGGTTCGGCAGTTATATTATTGGGGTTCGGGCAGTTATATTATTAGGGTTCGGGCAGTTATATTATTAGGGTTCGCGGCAGTTATATTATTAGGGTTCGGCTGATATATTATTAGGGTTCTGGCAGTTATATTATTAGGGTTCGGCTGATATATTATTAGGGTTCTGGCAGTTATATTAATAGGGTTCCGGCAGTTATATTATTAGGGTTCGGCAGTTATATTATTAGGGTTCCGGCTGGTTATTATTAGGGTTCCGGCAGTTATATTATTGGGGTTTGGGCTGTTATATTATTAGGGTTCCGGCAGTTATATTATTAGGGTTCCGGCAGTTATATTATTAGGGTTCCGGCAGTTATATTATTAGGGTTTCGGCAGTTATATTATTAGGGTTCTGGCAGTTATATTATTAGGGTTCGGCAGTTATATTATTAGGGTTCTGGCAGTTATATTATTAGGGTTCTGGCAGTTATATTATTAGGGTTCGGGCTGTTATATTATAGGGATTTGCGGCAGTTATATTATTAGGGTTGCGGCAGTTATATTATTAGGGTTCGGGCAGTTATATTATAGGGATTGGGCTGATATATTATTAGGGTTCCGGCAGTTATATTATTGGGGTTTGGGCAGTTATATTATTAGGGTTCTGGCAGTTATATTATTAGGGTTCCGGCAGTTATATTATTGGGGTTTGGGCAGTTATATTATTAGGGTTCCGGCAGTTATATTATTAGGGTTTGGCTGGTTATTATTAGGGTTCTGGCAGTTATATTAATAGGGTTCCGGCAGTTATATTATAGGGGTTTGGGCAGTTATATCATTAGGGTTCCGACAGTTATATTATTGGGGTTGCGGCAGTTATATTATTAGGGTCTGGCTGGTTATTCTTAGGGTTTCGGCAGTTATATTATTAGGGTTCTGGCTGGTTATGTTATTAGGGTTTGGCAGTTATATTATTAGGGTTGCGGCAGTTATATTATTAGGGTTCTGGCAGTTATGTTATTAGGGTTTGGCAGTTATATTATTAGGGTTTGGCTGGTTATTATTAGGGTTTGGCAGTTATATTATTAGGGTTCCGGCAGTTATATTATTAGGGTTCTGGCAGTTATATTATTAGGGTTCCGGCAGTTATGGTATTAGTGTTCCGGCAGTTATATTATTAGGGTTCCGGCAGTTATATTATTAGTGTTCCGGCAGTTATATTATTAGGGTTCCGGCAGTTATATTATTAGGGTTCCGGCAGTTATATTATTAGGGTTTGGGCAGTTATATTATTAGGGTTGCGGCAGTTATATTATTAGGGTTGCGGCAGTTATATTATTAGGGTTGCGGCAGTTATATTATTAGGGTTGCGGCAGTTATATTATTAGGGTTGCGGCAGTTATATTATTAGGGTCTGGCTGGTTATTGTTAGGGTTGCGGCAGTTATATTATTGGGGTTTGGGCAGTTATATTATTAGGGTTGCGGCAGTTATATTATTAGGGTTGCGGCAGTTATATTATTAGGGTTGCGGCAGTTATATTATTGGGGTTCGGCAGTTATATTATTGGGGTTCGGGCAGTTATATTATTGGGGTCTGGCAGTTATATTATTGGGGTTCGGGCAGTTATATTATTAGGGTTCGGGCAGTTATATTATTAGGGTTCTGGCAGTTATGTTATTAGGGTCTGGCAGTTATGTTATTAGGGTTTGGCAGTTATGTTATTAGGGTTGCGGCAGTTATATTATTGGGGTTTGGCAGTTATATTATTAGGGTCTGGCTGGTTATTATTAGGGTTTGGCTGGTTATTATTAGGGTTCGGGCAGTTATATTATTAGGGTTTGGCAGTTATATTATTAGGGTTTGGGCAGTTATATTATTAGGGTTCGGGCAGTTATATTATTAGGGTTCTGGCAGTTATGTTATTAAGGTTTGGCAGTTATAGTATTAGGGTTGCGGCAGTTATAGTATTAGGGTTCCGGCAGTTATGTTATTAAGGTTTGGCAGTTATAGTATTAGGGTTTGGGCAGTTATAGTATTAGGGTTCCGGCAGTTATATTATTAGGGTTCTGGCAGTTATATTATTAGGGTTCGGCAGTTATATTATTAGGGTTCCGGCAGTTATATTATTAGGGTTCTGGCAGTTATATTATTAGGGTTCGGGCAGTTATATTATTAGGGTTCCGGGCAGTTATATTATTGGGGTTGCGGCAGTTATATTATTGGGGTTCGGGCAGTTATATTATTGGGGTCTCGGCAGTTATATTATTAGGGTTCGGGCAGTTATATTATTTGGGTTCGGGCAGTTATATTATTAGGGTTCGGGCAGTTATATTATTGGGGTTCGGCAGTTATATTATTAGGGTTCGGGCAGTTATATTATTGGGGTTCGGGCAGTTATATTACTAGGGTTCCGGGCAGTTATATTATTGGGGTTCGGGCAGTTATATTATTGGGGTTCGGCAGTTATATTATTGGGGTTTGGGCAGTTATATTATTGGGGTTCGGGCAGTTATATTATTGGGGTTCGGGCAGTTATATTATTGGGGTTCGGCAGTTATATTATTAGGGTTCGGGCAGTTATATTATTAGGGTTCCGGCAGTTATATTACTAGGGTTCCGGCAGTTATATTATTGGGGTTCCGGCAGTTATATTATTAGGGTTCTGGCAGTTATATTATTAGGGTTCGGCAGTTATATTATTAGGGTTCGGGCAGTTATATTATTGGGGTTCGGCAGTTATATTATTGGGGTTCGGCAGTTATATTATTAGGGTTCGGGCAGTTATATTATTGGGGTTCGGCAGTTATATTATTAGGGTTCAGGCAGTTATATTATTAGGGTTCTGGCAGTTATATTATTGGGGTTCGGCAGTTATATTATTAGGGTTCGGGCAGTTATATTATTGGGGTTCGGGCAGTTATATTATTGGGGTTCGGCAGTTATATTATTAGGGTTCGGGCAGTTATATTATTGGGGTTCGGGCAGTTATATTATTAGGGTTCAGGCAGTTATATTATTAGGGTTCGGGCAGTTATATTATTAGGGTTCGGCAGTTATATTATTAGGGTTCGGGCAGTTATATTATTGGGGTTCTGGCAGTTATATTATAGGGGTTCGGGCAGTTATATTATTAGGGTTCGGGCAGTTATATTATTGGGGTTCGGGCAGTTATATTATTTGGGTTCGGGCAGTTATATTATTAGGGTTCGGGCAGTTATATTATTAGGGTTCGGGCAGTTATATTATTGGGGTTCCGGCAGTTATATTATTGGGGTTCGGCTGGTCATTAGGTCTTGTGTCCCCCTCAGGTGCTCTGTAAAGGCCATTGAAGCTGCATTAGGCGCTCGGCAGTGGAAGAAAGCCATTCACATCCTGGAGCTGCAGGAGCCGCGGACGGCCGGGGACTACTACCTGAAGATTGCGCAGCATTACTGCTCTGTGCAGGAGTACGAGGTACTGCATGTATCACATCACCTGCAGGACACCTAAACACCGCCTCTAGCCTACCTGTAATGTCCGGGCGTCTGCTCCTCAGCACCATGGTGCCGCACCCCTCATCTCCTTTCCTTCTGCCTCTGTTTCCAGCTGGCTGAGCAGTTGTATGTCAAGGCCGGGAGAAGCAAGGAGGCGATTGATATGTACACACAGGCCGGCCGCTGGGAGCAGGCACACGCGGTAAGTCGGCGGTTATATCACGGCAGTCGGCGGGTGGGGTTCGTAGGGATCACGGAGAAGACTGTGGGTGTTTATGAGGTCAGGACATCAGAGATAAGAGCAGCACGGCCTGCAGACCGACCGAGCTCAACGCTTCTATCTCAGGAACGACTGAAAATGTTTAATAAAGACTATTAGAAAAAATGATTTGTAGCCCAAAATGATTAAAATACAATCATAAAACAATAGGTGTCCATAGCGCTAACCCTTCACACGCCAGGCACATACATGTGACGCCTTCTGCCTTCATTCATAGCTGGCCGTGAAGTTCATGAACCCAGAAGACGTGTCTATCCTGTACGTCACCCAAGCCAAGGAGCAGGAGAAGCAGGGGCACTACAGGGAGGCCGAGAGGTAAGTAGCCGCGCCACCCAGGGGTGGGCAGCCAACATAATGTCAGGGAAGAATGATCGCAGTAAATATCGTTTGTCCTGGTCCATGGCCGCTGATTCAGTCAGCCACAGATGGACCTGTTATATGGAGGATTGGAGCTTATTATGGCCCCACACAGGGCTGGACCCCATACTGTGTACACGATGTCATCAGTGGCCCTAGACATGTCCTGTGCTCCTCACTGCCGTATATTACATGCAAAGCTCCAGGGTCCCGCTACTATGACTCGTGGCTGATACATGTACGTTATACTCCTCAGTATATATATGTTATATGACGTAGTGGCTGATACATGTGCATTATACTCCTCAGTATATATATGTTATATGAGGCGGTGGCTGATATATATACTAAGGAGTATAATGTACATGTATCAGCCACCGCCTCATATAACATATATATACTGAGGAGTATAATGTACATGTATCAGCCACCGTGTCATATAACATATATATACTAAGGAGTATAATGTACATGTATGTTATATGAGGCGGTGGCTGATACATGTACATTATACTTCTCAGTATATAGATGTTATATGACTCGTGGCTGATACATGTACGTTATACTCCTCAGTATATATATGTTATATGACACGGTGGCTGATACATGTACATTATACTTCTCAGTATATATATGTTATATGACGTGGTGGCTGATACATGTACGTTATACTTCTCAGTATATATATGTTATATGACACGGTGGCTGATACATGTACGTTATACTCCTCAGTATATATATGTTATATGACTCGTGGCTGATACATGTACGTTATACTTCTCAGTATATATATGTTATATGAGGCGGTGGCTGATACATGTACATTATACTTCAGTATATATATGTTATATGACTCGTGGCTGATACACGTGTATATATATATATGTTATATGACGCAGTGGCTGATACATGTGTATATATATATGTTATATGACGCAGTGGCTGATACACATATACATATGTTATATGACGCGGTGGCTGATACACGTATATATATATGTTATATGACGCGGTGGTTGATACACGTATATATATATGTTATATGACGCGGTGGCTGATACACGTATATATATATGTTATATGACGCGGTGGCTGATACACGTGTATATATATATGTTATATGACGCGGTGGCTGATACACGTGTATATATATATGTTATATGACGCGGTGGCTGATACACGTATATATATATGTTATATGACGCGGTGGCTGATACACGTATATATATATGTTATATGACGCAGTGGCTGATACACGTATATATATATGTTATATGACGCGGTGGCTGATACACGTATATATATATGTTATATGACGCGGTGGTTGATGAGTTGCTCACTGTCACAGATTATACATCACGGTGGATGAACCGGATCTCGCCATCGCAATGTACAAGAGACACAATTTACATGAGGACATGATCCGTCTGGTCACCAGGCATCACCCGGACCTCTTGATGGACACCCACCTGCACTTGGGCAAGGTAAGTCCTCTCACAGTTGGGGTCTTGCTCCCTGAGCCCCTCATCCTGGCAGTAATCTCCATGCGGTCTGTCTGCAGGAGCTGGAGGCCGGGGGTCGTCTGCGGGAGGCCGAGTACCATTACCTGAAGGCCAAAGACTGGAAGTCCACTGTGAATATGTACAGAGCAGCTGATATGTGGGAGGAGGCGCACAGGGTAAGTGCAGCCTCACGGCCTCCTCCATTATTCACACTGTCACTTACATCTACATGACGAGGTGCTTTCTGGTACTGCAGGTGGCAAAAGCACATGGAGGGGCCAACGCTTATAAACATGTCGCTTACCTCTGGGCCAAAAACCTGGGAGGAGAGGCGGCTGTGAAGCTACTAACCAAATTCAGCCTTGTGGAGACCGCCATCGACCATGCCGCGGAGAACGGGTGAGTGCAATGATGTGATGGGTGTCACCTACAGCATGGGTAAGCAACCTCCGGCACTCCAGGTGTTGTGAAACTACAACTCCCAGCATGCATACTTGCTCTGCTTGTCTCATAACTCCCATAGAAATGAATGGAGCATGCTGGGAATTGTAGTTTCACAACAGCTGGAGTGCCGAAGGTTGCTGATCCCTGACCTACAGTAACCTGGTGGAGGCCATGCTGCCACCAGTGCGAGAAACCTTACTGGTGATTGCACTGGCTCAGCGAATCGGGGGATTGTGCAGAGTGTGCCTCGAGGATCCATCCAGACATACATGTAGTATGTAATGTGTGCACTACATGGGTAGGACACGTCCTCCCTCCTGCCCCAGTCTCAAGGCAGTGTGAAGCTATAGACATACATGTAGTATGTAATGTGTGCACTAGGTGGGTAGGACACGTCTTCTCTCCTGCCCCAGTCTCCAGGCAGTGTGAAGCGGCAGACATACATGTAGTATGTAATGTGTGCACTAGGTGGGTAGGACACGTCTTCTCTCCAGGCAGTGTGAAGCTTTAGACATACATGTAGTATGTAATGTGTGCACTACATGGGTAGGACACGTCTTCTCTCCTGCTCCAGTCTCCAGGCAGTGTGAACCTGCAGACATACATGTAGTATGTGATGTGTACACTACATGGGTAGGACACGTCTTCTCTCCTGCTCCAGTCTCCAGGCAGTGTGAACCTGCAGACATACATGTAGTATGTGATGTGTACACTACATGGGTAGGACACGTCTTCCCTCCTGCCCCAGTCTCCAGGCAGTGTGAAGCGGCAGACATACATGTAGTATGTAATGTGTGCACTACATGGGTAGGACACGTCTTCTCTCCTGCCCCAGTCTCCAGGCAGTGTGAAGCGGCAGACATACATGTAGTATGTAATGTGTGCACTACATGGGTAGGACACGTCTTCTCTCCTGCCCCAGTCTCCAGGCAGTGTGAACCTGCAGACATACATGTAGTATGTAATGTGTGCACTACATGGGTAGGACACGTCTTCTCTCCCGCCCCAGTCTCCAGGCAGTGTGAACCTGCAGACATACATGTAGTATGTGATGTGTACACTACATGGGTAGGACACGTCTTCTCTCCAGGCAGTGTGAACCTGCAGACATACATGTAGTATGTAATGTGTGCACTACATGGGTAGGACACATCTTCCCTCCTGCCCCAGTCTTCAGGCAGTGTGAAGCTGCAGACATACATGTAGTATGTGATGTGTGCACTACATGGGTAGGACACGTCTTCTCTCCAGGCAGTGTGAAGCTGGCGTTCTGCATTTTCCTAAGGGGGTCTTCAGACGACTGTATCTGATACCGGCCGTATGCAGACTTCAATGGGTCCGGGGTCCGCATGTTGCAGTAAAGTACGGGACACGTCCTATGTTCGGAGCGGCTGCACGGATGCTGAAGCACACGGACCCCTTCCTGATCCCTAATCCTGTAAATCTTCTCTTTCAGCACATTTGATTTTGCATTTGAGCTGGCCCGTCTGGCAATGAAAGAGAAGCTTCCAGAGATCCACCTGAAATACGCCATGTTCCTGGAGGACGAGGTAAGACCACCACATACACTGTAGACGTGTAACCAGCCTGGGAGCTCTACATACAACGGGTATCACCGAGGACGTCTGCTGTGTACAGCTGTGTGTGGTAGAGGCCCGGTGGCGGTGCCTGTCACACTTCACATGTATAGCAGCAGGCGCTGCACTCTATATGCGTCTGTACGGGCAGGGGTAGCGCCCACAGGGTGTTTCATGCCATCGATGTGTGAGCTGGCATTTCAGGCCAGGAGCCATTCTTCTAGAGTCCTGCACTCCAGATAGAAACGTCCCTGCATCTTCTTCTTCTTCACAGGGAAAATTTACTGAAGCTGAAGCTGAATTTGTTAAAGCCGGGAAACCCAAGGAAGCCGTTCTCATGTAAGATCTGATTGTGTAACTAGTAATGTCCACTGCACTGGGGGGCACTCAGGGCATCTGCACGCCTCTCGCCTCTGTATGTATCCTCCTACAGCATGCCCTCTGCACACGTCTGTATACGTGTCCTCATATAGCATGTCCTCTGCACACCTCTGTATATGTATCCTCATATAGCATGTCCTCTGCACACCTCTGTATACGTGCCCTCATACAGCATGTCCTCTGCACACCTCTGTATATGTATCCTCATATAGCATGTCCTCTGCACACCTCTGTATACGTATCCTCATATAGAACTTCCTCTGCACACCTCTGTATACGTATCCTCATATAGCATGTCCTTTACACACCTCTGTATACATATCCTCAAATAGCATGTCCTCTGCACACTTCTGTATACGTGTCCTCATATAACATGTCCTCTGCACACCTTTGTATACGTGTCCTCATATAGCATGTCCTCTGCACACCTCTGTATACGTGTCCTCATATAGCATGTCCTCTGCACACCTCTGTATACGTGTCCTCATATAGCATGTCCTCTGCACACCTTTGTATACGTGTCCTCATATAGCACGTCCTCTGCACACCTCTGTATACGTACCCTCATATAGCACGTCCTCTGCACACCTCTGTATACGTGTCCTCTATACGTGTCCTCATATATCATGTCCTCTGCACACCTCTGTATACGTGTCCTTATATAGCATGTCCTCTGCAAACGTCTGTATACGTGTCCTCATATAGCACGTCCTCTGCACACCTCTGTATAAGTGTCCTTATATAGCATGTCCTCTGCACACCTCTGTATAAGTGTCCTTATATAGCATGTCCTCTGCACACCTCTGTATAAGTGTCCTTATATAGCATGTCCTCTGCACACCTCTGTATAAGTGTCCTTATATAGCATGTCCTCTGCACACCTCTGTATAAGTGTCCTTATATAGCATGTCCTCTGCACACCTCTGTATAAGTGTCCTTATATAGCATGTCCTCTGCACACCTCTGTATACGTGTCCTTATATAGCACGTCCTCTGCACATCTCTGTATACGTGTCCTCATATAGCATGTCCTCTGCACACCTCTATACGAATCCTCATATAGCACGTCCTCTGCACACCTCTGTATACGTGTCCTCATATAGCATGTCCTCTGCACACCTCTATACGTGTCCTCATATAGCATGTCTTCTTCACACCTCTGTATACGTACACTCATATAGCACGTCCTCTGCCCCGGTCAGGATGGGACTCCTCAGTGATCAGTGCTGCTGGGGTAGTAGCTCTTGGAGGACAGGTGTTACCTCACTTTATCCCCCGTTCCTTCAGGTATGTCCACAACCAGGACTGGGACGCGGCTCAGAGGGTGGCTGAGCTGTATGATCCGGACAGTGTCGGGGACGTGCTCGCAGGCCAGGCTCGCTTCGCCTTTGAACAGAAGGATTTCCAGAAGGCAGAAGCGTTCTTGCTGCGTGCGCAGAGACCCGAGCTCGCCGTGAAGCATTATAAGGTAGCGTCTCCTAGAACCAGGATGGCTCCCTCCCTCCTGAGTTTGCACACTTGTGATTATTTCTGGTTTTCTACATAGGAAGCCGGAATGTGGAGCGACGCCATCCGGATCTGCAAGGAGTATATCCCGGCCCTACTGGAGCAGCTGCAGCAGGAGTATGAGCGGGAGGGCATGAAGAAAGGAGCCAGGTCAGTCTCCTCCTTAGATTATTATAGTGGGTCTGGTGGAATGAGGGGCTACACCTCGCCTTGTATCTTCATACATACCCATCATGTCTACATCTCGCCTCGTGTCTTCATACATACCCATCATGTCTACAACTCGCCTCGTGTCTTCATACATCCCCATCATATCTACACCTTCCCTTAATGTCTTCATACATCCCCATCATGTCTACACCTTCCCTTAATGTCTTCATACATCCCCATCATGTCTACACCTCGCCTCATGTCTTCATACATCCCCATCATGTCTACACCTCGCCTCGTGTCTTCATACATCCCCTTCATGTCTACACCTCTCCTCATGTCTTCATACATCCCCATCATGTCTACACCTCGCCTCGTGTCTTCATACACCCCCATCATGTCTACACCTCGCCTCATGTCTTCATACATCCCCATCATGTCTACAACTCGCCTCGTGTCTTCATACATACCCATCGTGTCTACACCTTGCCTCATGTCTTCATACATCCCCATCATGTCTACATCTCGCCTCGTGTCTTCATACATCCCCATCATGTCTACACCTCGCCTCGTGTCTTCATACATCCCCATCATGTCTACACCTCGCCTCATGTCTTCATACATCCCCATCATGTCTACACCTCGCCTCGTGTCTTCATACATCCCCATCATGTCTACACCTCGCCTCATGTCTTCATACATCCCCATCATGTCTACACCTCGCCTCGTGTCTTCATACATCCCCATCATGTCTACACCTCGCCTCGTGTCTTCATACATCCCCATCATGTCTACACCTCGCCTCGTGTCTTCATACATCCCCATCATGTCTACACCTCGCCTCATGTCTTCATACATCCCCATCATGTCTACATCTCGCCTCGTGTCTTCATACATCCCCATCATGTCTACACCTCGCCTCGTGTCTTCATACATCCCCATCATGTCTACACCTCGCCTCGTGTCTTCATACATCCCCATCATGTCTACACCTCGCCTCGTGTCTTCATACATCCCCATCATGTCTACATCTCGCCTCGTGTCTTCATACATCCCCATCATGTCTACACCTCGCCTCGTGTCTTCATACATCCCCATCATGTCTACACCTCGCCTCATGTCTTCATACATCCCCATCATGTCTACACCTCGCCTCGTGTCTTCATACATCCCCATCATGTCTACATCTCGCCTCGTGTCTTCATACATCCCCATCATGTCTACACCTCGCCTCGTGTCTTCATACATCCCCATGATGTCTACATCTCGCCTCGTGTCTTCATACACCCCCATCATGTCTACACCTCTCCTCGTGTCTTCATACATCCCCATCATGTCTACATCTCGCCTTATGTCTTCATACATCCTTATCATGCCTACACACTGGCCAGCGTCCTGCTTTCAGTTTTTTGTAACGGGAAACTACTTCACCCAACAGAGGAGCAGAGGCTTTACTGGAGCAGGGCCGGGAGTGGGAGCAAGCTGGAGAATATGCCCGAGCCGTGGACTGCTACCTGAAAGTGAAGGACCTGGAGAGCACAGAACTGATGGAGAAATGCTGGATGAAGGTGGAAGACGTTCACCTCCTTTTCTCATTCATTGCTTTTTTTCTTGGTTTATTTGGCGGCTGCTCTCTCTTTACACGTCATTTATTAGCGTCTACATGATGTCATCGGGTACCTGTCCCATCTTGTCATTGGTCACCCATCCTTTCTTGTTGTATGATGATGTCATCGGGTACCTGTCCCATCTTGTCATTGGTCACCCATCCTTTCTTGTTGTATGATGATGTCATCGGGTACCTGTCCCATCTTGTTGTGTGACATCAGTAACCTGGAGAATACAAAGTGGAGATCTGAGTCGCTTCTTAGTAAAGCGCAGTAGTGTATGAATATCGGCGCCCCCCACTCAGTTGTGCCAACCAGAACTAGTTGCGCTGGCACAGGCACACTTCTGAGGTAAGTGTGCAGTGAGTAGGTGATCAGCGCTGCTCCTGCCTGGTCCGGGTCACTCCAGGAGTCCCGGCACTGATCACTGATATAAATAAAATAGTTTTATTATTAAAACATTGGATCACATTGGAAATAATACAATGGCAACGCGTTTCAGTGGAAGGAGGAGGGACGTTTCCAAAACGCATTGCCCTTGTATTATTTTGATCCAATGTTTTAATAATAAAACTGTTTATATCAGTGATCAGTGCCGGGATCCTGTTTTTCTCTCTCACTTGTACTGTGTGATGTCATCAGTTACCTGTCACCACATGGTGTGTGATGTCATCGGTTACTCATCCACTTGTACTGTGTCATGTCATCGGTTATCTGTCACCTCGTGGTGTGTGATGTCATCGGTTACCTGTCACCTCGTGGTGTGTGATGTCATCGGTTACCTGTCACCTCGTGGTGTGTGATGTCATCGGTTACCTGTCACCTCGTGGTGTGTGATGTCATCGGTTACCCATCCTCTCTTGTCATGTTATGATTTTATCGGTTTCCCATCCCCTCTTGCGTGATGATGTCATTGGTTACTTGTCCTCTCTTGTCATAATGATGTCATCGGTTACCCGTCCCCTCGTGTGTGATGTCATTTGTTACCCCTCCCCTCTTGTCGTGATCATTTCATCGGTTACCCATCCTCTCTTGTCGTGATGATGTCATCGGTTACCCGTCCTCTCTTGTTGTGATGATGTCATTTGTTACCCCTCCCCTCTTGTCGCGATGATGTAAGTGGTTACCCGTCCTCTCTTGTCGTGATCATTTCATCGGTTACCCGTCCCCTCTTGCATGATGATGTTATTAGTTACCCGTCCTCTCCTGTCATGATGATATCATCGGTTACCCGTCCCCTCTTGCATGATGATGTTATTAGTTACCCGTCCTCTCCTGTCATGATGATATCATCGGTTACCCGTCCCCTCTTGTTGTGATGATGTCATTGGTTACCCGTCCCCTCTTGCGTCATGATGTAATTAGTTACCCGTCCTCTGTTGTCATGATGATGTCATTGGTTACTCATCCTCTGGTATTGTGTGATGATGTCATAGGTTCACCCATTCTTTTGTGTCATTTGATGATGTCATCATTTACCTTCTAAGTATAGATTGCCCTCAGTGTTGAGGCTGTTGTACGGTTGTTGGTGTTGGTCTCCAGTCTGTTCTCTCAGGTTGTCCAGATGGATGTAGGTTGACTTTGTGATCTTCGGTGCTCTTGTATCTGCTGCCAGGTTCCCACGTTCCCCGATTCACATGTTCTATCTCTGATATCCTGTACATTGCTTCATCTTTCCAGGCAGCGGAGTTATCCATCAAATTCCTGGTTCCAAGCAGAAGTTTAGAAGTGATTCATCTCGTTGGCCCTAAGTTGGTCTCTGCTGGAAAACACAATGCGGTGAGGACCCTCAGAAATCTACAGGAAACGATTGGGCTCTCTCCAGTGTCAGAAGGATGGCCCGACTTGGATAGTCAGGGATCTTTCCTACATATAGAAGACAACCAGTACTCTTCTGAGTCCAGAAGATGGACAGGGCTCAGGATAGTGGGTGGTTGTCCTCTCCTATTTATATAGTAGAGGGGAAAGGTTTCCATTGTCTAACAAGAGCTGGGAATAAATTAGTTTTTTCTCACATGTGATCAGGCTGCGGAGTTGTATCTGAACATGGACCTCATTAAGGAAGCAGTTGATGCCTTTATAGATGGAGAAGAGTGGAACAAAGCCAAGAGAGTGGCCAAGGAGCTGGACTCCAGGTATTGTCTCCATGCAGAATACACAGGACGCCTAGTGAGGGGTGGAGAAGGAGGCGAGGGACGCCTAGTGAGGGGTGGAGATAGAGGCGAGGGACGCCTAGTGAGGGGTGGAGAAAGAGGTTGAGGGACGCCTAGTGAGGGGTGGAGAAGGAGGCGAGGGACGCCTAGTGAGGGGTGGAGAAGGAGGCGAGGGACGCCTAGTGAGGGGTGGAGAAGGAGGCGAGGGACGCCTAGTGAGGGGTGGAGAAGGAGGCGAGGACGCCTAGTGAGGGGTGGAGAAGGAGGCGAGGGACTCCTAGTGAGGGGTGGAGAAGGAGGCGAGGGAAGCCTAGTGAGGGGTGGAGAAGGAGGCGAGGGACGCCTAGTGAGGGGTGGAGAAGGAGGCGAGGGGCGCCTAGTGAGGGGTGGAGAAGGAGGCGAGGGACGCCTAGTGAGGGGTGGAGAAAGAGGCGAGGGACGCCTAGTGAGGGGTGGGGAATGAGGCGAGGAACGCCTAGTGAGGGGTGGGGAATGAGGCGAGGGACGCTTAGTGAGGGGTGGAGAAGGAGGCGAGGGACGCCTAGTGAGGGGTGGAGAAAGAGGCAAGGGACGCCTAGTGAGGGGTGGAGAAAGAGGCAAGGGATGCCTAGTGATGGGTGGAGAAAAAGGTGCGGGACTCCTAGTGAGAGGTGGAGAAAGAGGCGAGGGATGCATAATGTGAGATGGAAAAAGAGACGAGGGATGTCTAGTGAGGGGTGGAGAAGGAGGCGAGGGACGCCTAGTGAGGGGTGGAGAAGGAGGCAAGGGACGCCTAGTGATGGGTGGAGAAGGAGGCGAGGGACGCCTAGTGAGGGGTGGAGAAGGAGGCGAGGGACGCCTAGTGAGGGGTGGAGAAGGAGGTCGAGGGACGCCTAGTGAGGGGTGGAGAAAGAGGCAAGGGACGCCTAGTGAGGGGTGGAGAAAGAGGCAAGGGACGCCTAGTGAGGGGTGGAGAAGGAGGCGAGGGACGCCTAGTGAGGGGTGGAGAAAGAGGCAAGGGATGCCTAGTGAGGGGTGGAGAAAGAGGCAAGGGACGCCTAGTGATGGGTGGAGAAAAAGGTGCGGGACTCCTAGTGAGAGGTGGAGAAAGAGGCGAGAGATGCATAATGTGAGATGGAAAAAGAGACGAGGGACGCCTAGTGAGGGGTGGAGAAAGAGGCGAGGGACGCCTAGTAAGGGGTGGAGAAAGAGGCGAGGGACGCCTAGAGAGGGGTGGAGAAAGACAAGGGATGCATAATGAGAGGTAAAGAAAGAGGCTAGGGGCACCTAGCGAGGGGTGGAGAAAGAGGCAAGGGATGCATAATGAGAGATGGAGAAAGAGACAAGGGACTCCTAGTGAGGGGTGGGGAATGAGGCAAGGGACGCCTAGTGATGGGTGGAGAAAAAGGTGCGGGACTCCTAGTGAGAGGTGGAGAAAGGCGAGGGATGCATAATGTGAGATGGAAAAAGAGACGAGGGACGCCTAGTGAGGGGTGGAGAAAGAGGCGAGGGACGCCTAGTGAGGGGTGGAGAAAGAGGCGAGGGATGCCTAGAGAGGGGTGGAGAAAGACAAGGGATGCATAATGAGAGGTGGAGAAAGAGGCTAGGGGCACCTAGCGAGGGGTGGAGAAAGAGGCGAGGGATGCATAATGAGAGATGGAGAAAGAGACAAGGGACTCCTAGTGAGGGGTGGGGAATGAGGGGAGGGACGCCTAGTGAGGGGTGGAGAAAGAGGCAAGGGACGCCTAGTGATGGGTGGAGAAAAAGGTGCGGGACTCCTAGTGAGAGATGGAGAAAGAGGCGAGGGATGCATAATGTGAGATGGAAAAAGAGACGAGGGATGTCTAGTGAGGGGTGGAGAAAGAGGAAAAGGACGCCTAGTGAGGGGTGGAGAAAGAGGCGAAGGACGCCTAGTGAGGGGTGGAGAAAGAGGCGAGGGACGCCTAGTGAGGGGTGGAGAAAGAGGCGAGGGACGCCTAGTGAGGGGTGGAGAAAGAGGCGAGGGACGCCTAGTGAGGGGTGGAGAAAGAGGCGAGGGACGCCTAGAGAGGGGTGGAGAAAGACAAGGGATGCATAATGAGAGGTGGAGAAAGAGGCTAGGGGCACCTAGCGAGGGGTGGAGAAAGAGGCGAGGGATGCATAATGAAAGATGGAGAAAGAGACAAGGGACTCCTAGTGAGGGGTGGGAAATGAGGCGAGGGACGCCTAGTGACGGGTGGAGAAAGAGGTGAGGGACTCCTAGTGAGGGGGATGCATAATGAGAGGTGGAGAAAGAGGCAAGGGACGCCTAGTGAGGGGTGGAGAGGCCTAGCGACGGGTAGAGAAAGAGGCGAGAGGTACCTAGTGAGGGGTGGAGAAAGAAGCGAGGGGGTGCCTAGTTAGGAGTGGAGAAAGACGAGGGATGCCTAGTGAGGGGTGGAGAAGGAGGCGAGGGAGGCCTAGTGAGGGGTGGAGATAGAGGCGAGGGTCGTCTAGTGAGTGGTGGAGAAAGACAAGGGATGCATAATGAGAGGTGGAGAAAGAGGCTAGGGATGCATAGTGAGGGTTGGAGAAAGAGGCGAGAGACGCCTAGTGAGGGTGGAGAAAGAGGCTAGGGATGCCTAGTGAGGGGTGGAGAAAGAGGTGAGGGACGCCTAGTGAGGGGTGGAGAAAGAGGCGAGGGACGCCTAGTGAGGGGTGGAGAAAGAGGCGAGGGACTCCTAGTGACTGGTGGAGAAAGAAGTGAGGGACTCCTAGTGACTGGTGGAGAAAGAAGCGAGGGACGGGTGAGGGGTGGAGAAAGAGGCGAGGGACGCCTAGTGAGGGGTGGAGAAAGAGGCGAGGGACGCCTAGTGAGGGGTGGAGGAAGAGAACAGCGAGCAATGTTTGTGAGAAATGAAGAGACAGAGGAAGGGTTAAGTATGAGTATAAGGGTGAGGGGCGCACAGGCAGGGACTTGCATGAACCCTTCCTGTCTATCACAGTGTGATCATATTTTTCGCCAGGTATGAGCAGTATGTGGATGAGAGATATAAGGATTACCTGAAGAACCAGGGAAAAGTGGACTCGGTGAGATGAGCGCACGTTACACACATTGTATAGTGATAGTCATCTGTGCTCCCTAATGTCTCTGTACCGCTCCGTGTGACCTCTCTTCTCTACATGTGACATCCCCCTATCCTCTGTACCGCTCCGTGTGACGTCTCCTCTCTACATGTGACATCCCCTCATCCTCTGTACCGCTCCGTGTGACGTCTCCTCTCTACATGTGACATCCCCTCATCCTCTGTACCGCTCCGTGTGACGTCTCCTCCTCTACATGTGAGATCCCCTCATCCTCTGTACCGCTCCGTGTGACGTCTCCTCTCTACATGTGACATTCCCTCATCCTCTGTACCGCTCCGTGTGACATCTACTCTCTACATGTGACATCCCCCCCATCCTCTGTACCGCTCCGTGTGACGTCTACTCTCTACATGTGACATCCCCCCATCCTCTGTACCGCTCCGTGTGACGTCTACTCTCTACATGTGACATCCCCTCATTCTCTGTACCGCTCCGTGTGACGTCTACTCTCTACATGTGACATCCCTCATCCTCTGTACCGCTCCGTGTGACGTCTACTCTCTACATGTGACATCCCTCATTCTCTGTACCGCTCCGTGTGACGTCTCCTCTCTACATGTGACATCCCCTCATCCTCTGTACCGCTCCGTGTGATGTCTCCTCTCTACATGTGACATCCCCCCATCCTCTGTACCGCTCCGTGTGACGTCTCCTCTCTACATGTGACATCCCCTCATCCTCTGTACCGCTCCGTGTGATGTCTACTCTCTACATGTGACATCCCCCCATCCTCTGTACCGCTCCGTGTGACGTCTCCTCTCTACATGTGACATCCCCCCATCCTCTGTACCGCTCCGTGTGACGTCTCCTCCTCTCTACATGTGACATCCCCTCATCCTCTGTACCGCTCCGTGTGATGTCTACTCTCTACATGTGACATCCCCCATCCTCTGTACCGCTCCGTGTGATGTCTACTCTCTACATGTGACATCCCCTCATCCTCTGTATCGCTCCGTGTGACGTCTCCTCTCTACATGTGACATCCCCTCATCCTCTGTACCGCTCCGTGTGATGTCTACTCTCTACATGTGACATCCCCTCATCCTCTGTATCGCTCCGTGTGACATCCCCTCATCCTCTGTACCGCTCCGTGTGACGTCTCCTCTCTACATGTGACATCCCCTCATACTCTGTACCGCTCCGTGTGACGTCTCCTCTCTACATGTGACATCCCCTCATCCTCTGTACCGCTCCTTGTGATGTCTCCTCCTTTACATGTGACATCCCCTCATCCTCTGTACCGCTCCATGTGACGTCTCCTCTCTACATGTGACATCCCCTCATCCTCTGTACCGCTCCGTGTGATGTCTCCTCTCTACATGTGACATCCCCTCATCCTCTGTACCGCTCCATGTGACGTCTCCTCTCTACATGTGACATCCCTCATCCTCTGTACCGCTCCGTGTGACGTCTCCTCTCTACATGTGACATCCCCTCATCCTCTGTACCGCTCCGTGTGACGTCTCCTCTCTACATGTGACATCCCTCATCCTCTGTACCGCTCCGTGTGACGTCTCCTCTCTACATGTGACATCCCCCCATCCTCTGTACCGCTCCGTGTGACGTCTCCTCTCTACATGTGACATCCCCTCATCCTCTGTACTGCTCCGGGTGACGTCTACTTTCTACATGTGACATCCCCTCATCCTCTGTACCGCTCCGTGTGACGTCTACTCTCTACATGTGACATCCCCTCATCCTCTGTACCGCTCCGTGTGATGTCTACTCTCTACATGTGACATCCCCTCATCCTCTGTACCGCTCCGTGTGACGTCTCCTCTCTACATGTGACATCCCCTCATCCTCTGTACCGCTCCGTGTGACGTCTACTCTCTACATGTGACATCCCCCCATCCTCTGTACCGCTCCGTGTGACGTCTCCTCTCTACATGTGACATCCCCTCATCCTCTGTACCGCTCCGTGTGACATCTCCTCTCTACATGTGACATCCCCTTATCCTCTGTACCGCTCCGTGTGACGTCTCCTCCTCTACATGTGACATCCCCTCATCCTCTGTACCGCTCTGTGTGACATCCCCTCATCCTCTGTACCGCTCCGTGTGACGTCTACTCTCTACATGTGACATCCCCCATCCTCTGTACCGCTCCGTGTGACGTCTACTCTCTACATGTGACATCCCCTCATCCTCTGTACCGCTCCGTGTGACATCTCCTCTCTACATGTGACATCCCCCCATCCTCTGTACCGCTCCGTGTGACGTCTCCTCTCTACATGTGACATCCCTCATCCTCTGTACCGCTCCGTGTGACGTCTCCTCTCTACATGTGACATCCCCTCATCCTCTGTACCGCTCCGTGTGACGTCTCCTCTCTACATGTGACATCCCCTCATCCTCTGTACCGCTCTGTGTGACGTCTCCTCTCTACATCTGACATCCCCCCATCCTCTGTACCGCTCCGTGTGACGTCTCCTCTCTACATGTGACATCCCCCATCCTCTGTACCGCTCCGTGTGACGTCTCCTCCTCTACATGTGACATCCCTCATCCTCTGTACCGCTCCGTGTGACGTCTCCTCTCTACATGTGACATCCCTCATCCTCTGTACCGCTCCGTGTGACGTCTCCTCTCTACATGTGACATCCCTCATCCTCTGTACCTCTCCGTGTGACGTCTCCTCTCTACATGTGACATCCCTCATCCTCTGTACCGCTCCGTGTGACGTCTACTCTCTACATGTGACATCCCTCATCCTCTGTACCGCTCCGTGTGACATCTACTCTCTACATGTGACATCCCCTCATCCTCTGTACCGCTCCGTGTGACGTCTACTCTCTACATGTGACATCCCCCCATCCTCTGTACCTCTCCGTGTGACGTCTCCTCTCTACATGTGACATCCCCCCATCCTCTGTACCTCTCCGTGTGACGTCTCCTCTCTACATGTGACATCCCCTCATCCTCTGTACCGCTCCGTGTGACGTCTCCTCTCTACATGTGACATCCCCCCATCCTCTGTACCTCTCCGTGTGACGTCTCCTCTCTACATGTGACATCCCCTCATCCTCTGTACCGCTCCGTGTGACCTCTCTACATGTGACATCCCCCCATCCTCTGTACCCCTTGTATGAAGTCCTCTGTGCCACTCTGCGTGACATCTTCTCCTCCCTCGCTGTCTGTGGACACTTCTGTAATCTCCTCATTTTGTTTTGTGTTTCCAGCTTGTCGGGGTTGATGTCATGGCTGCTCTCGACATGTACGCTGAGCGCGGGCAGTGGGAGAAGTGTATAGACATCGCTGGGAAGCAGGTGAGGAGAGCGCAGAGCAGTTATAGCCCGGCAGAGAAGGCTGTAGCCGGACACCGCTCGCCCGTGCTGGGCAGTGGACAGCGCCGGAGAGACACCACAGCGCTCTCAGATTACGTTCACAGTTTTAATAAATGCGTGTGTCCAGGCCGAGCCCAGGTTAGTGGGGAGAGTCCAGCCTCTTAGCAGCTCTACCAGACGCTTCAGTCCTATCTGGACCTTTCTCATCGGCCTGTGTGTAGAGCCCGGTCCAGGACTGGAACCTCTGGTAGAATTACTCTGCTTTATGTCTACTGCCCTGGACAACTATGTGTATACCGACTGTCTTCTGGATCTGTGTGACTGCCGCGGCCTCTGCTGGCACCAGACATGAGCAGGCCGAGTGTAGTAGACCCGTACTGACCCGAGTATCTGTATCACAGAATTACAAGGTGCTCCATAAATATGTCGCCCTGTTTGCCACACATCTCATCAAAGATGGAAACTGGGAGAAGGCGCTTGCCTTGTATGTCCAGCACGGAGCGCCCGCTAATGCCCAGGTACGTTTACTTCAAGAGAAGATCCTCCCCTGCACCATGTACCTCACTGACCATGTTCTGTGCTCCTCACATACTTCAGTATGCATGTTCTGTACCTCACCGTCCATGTTCTCTGTATCTCACCTACTCTGTGCTCCTCACCGTCCATGTGCTCTGTACCTCACCTACTCTGTGCTCCTCACCGTCCATGTTCTCTGTACCTCACCTACTCTGTGCTCCTCACCGTCCATGTGCTCTGTACCTCACCTACTCTGTGCTCCTCACCGTCCATGTTCTCCTGTATGTCATCTACTCTGTGCTCCTCACATACTTCTGTATCCATCTTCTGTACCTCACCTACTCTGTGCTCCTCACCGTCCATGTTCTCTGTACCTCACCGTCCATGTTCTCTGTATCTCACCTACTCTGTGCTCCTCACCGTCCATGTTATCCTGTATGTCATCTACTCTGTGTACTCTCCCCTCCATGTCCTCTGCTCCTCGCATAACTCACTGTCCATGTCCTCTGTACCTCACCTGATCTGTGGTCCAGACATAACTTACCATCTACTGTATGTCCTCTGTACCTCATTTACTCTGATCTCTTCGCATACCTCACCGTCTATGTCCTCTGTACCTCACCTGCTCTGCTCCTCACATACCTCACCATCCATGTCCTCTGTACCTCACCTGCTCTGCTCCTCGCATAATTCACTGTGCATGTCCTCTGTACCTCACCTGCTCTGTGCTCCTCACATACCTCATCATCCATGTCCTCTGTACCTCACATACCTCACCGTCCATGTCCTTCATTCATTATCTTCAGATGTTCTGACTGTTTATGTTGCTCTTTCTTGACCAGAACTTCAACATCTATAAACGGATCTTCATGGAGATGGTGAACAGCGAGGGAATGAACTGTGCAGAAGTTTACCAGACGTGGGCAAACCTCCGAGACATGCTGTACAACCTGGTAAGACCGTAGTTATGTTGGGGTTACTTCCAGTGGTGCCTCATCTATGCAGAGGATTTCCAGAGCACCACGCCTGAGGGGTCTCTGCAGGCACCTACAGTCTCTTGTCATTGACAGTGCGAGAATCTGATGAAGTCCAGTGAAGTGAATTCTCCAGCACACCAGGAGTTTGAACAGATGATGCTGATCGCCCATTATTACTCCACCCGTTCCGCATCCCAGGGACTCCAGCATTTGGTGAGAGCATGAACCCAAACTTCCCAGCACTGTCCCCCTGCTGCTCCTCTCCCGTTCCTGATCTCTTTACCTTCCTCACGTTTTGACTCGTTTCTTAATCTCAGGACGTTGTAGCTGCAAAGCTCTGTGTCTCTTTGCTGCGTCACACGGATCTTCTCCCTGCAGACAAGGCTTTCTACGAGGCTGGAATGGCGTCGAAGGTAATAGTATATGTGTGTTGTGAGTGGAAGAAACCTTCATAATGGAGGCAGATAGATCAGATCTGGTGCAAAGGAAACGTGCAGCAGTGGGTTACAGCCATGCTCTCCTGGACACGGGGAAGCAGACTGGTTTCTGTGGGCAGCTTCTACAATTGTCTCCATCCTAAGCCATGCTTTGCTTTTTTTGTGCTCCTGCAGGCGATGGGATGGGAAAACTCGGCCTTCATCTTCTTGAACAGATTTTTGGACCTGGTAGATGTAAGTGATAACGTGTCTATTGGAGGGTATAAGCGATAAATAAGAGGGGTCACTGGAGGACAGGGTGGAGTAAACACTATAAAAAGGAGCATTGCAGGAAAGGGTACTGTCACGTGTGCCGCGTCGGTTATCCAATCAGACTATTACAATACACAAGGTGTCATCTTCTGTTGTCCTTCACAGGCCATCGAGGAGGGGAACCTGGACGCCCTCGACCACTCAGATTTCCAGTTTACGGATATTCCCTTCGAAGTTCCGCTCCCCGCAAAGCAGCACATTCCGGTGAGGTCACAAATCCTGTCCTTACGTTGTGCATGTGGGCTTCTCTGTATAAGGCTGATGCTACAGGGGGACTTTGGCTAAAACGTTGCAGCGACCCCAGAATCACAAAAATGCTGAATTTGTGGCCATTCTCAGGTCACTATTTTGGCAGCTTGCCAGTCGCACTGCAGGCCCGTTCACTTCCATTGTGTTGTCGCGGCCAGTCACCATCTATCCCCAGCCTAACTGTTACGACTACTCTGCCAGGTGGAAAAGCGAGAGGAGGTGAGAGAATGGGTGCTGGCCGTTTCCATGGACCAACGAGTGGAGCAAGTCCTTCCAGTTGATGAGAGGGGCATATATGAGGCGTCATTGGTGGCCGCCAACAGCGGGATCCGGTCGCTTCCTTGTGTGATCACAGGTGAGGTGGCCATGTTGCTGATTTGACTGTTCTGAGATAAGTGGATCTCTGATGTCTCCTTCCTCCTGACTGGCCACCACGGAGAAGTCTAATGCGTGATGTCACGTCTCCTTCCGCAGGGTATCCTGTGCTCAGGAACAAGGTAGAATTCAAACAGCCGGGCAAAGCCGCCAACAAAGAAGACTGGAATAAGTTCCTCATGGCCATTAAGGTAAATAAGAATTTCCACCCTCACACATCCTCATCTTTTCCTGACAACCCCCACCCCCATACCTGCTGCTTTTCTGTCCCCCTGCACACTTCTTCAGGCTCTCGTTTTCCTTTCTGATGAGTACTCTGTTCTGCCATCCACAGACCAGCCACAGCCCAGAGTGCCAGGATGTGCTGAAGTTCATCAGTCGGTGGTGCGGAGCACTCCCCAACACCAGCTTCTCCTTCCAGTGAGAAGAGCCCAGTTCTGTAGTAATAAATGCTGTGATTTGTTATGTTACTGGTCTTCTTTGATCATCCAAAGCTGGACACCGTGCAAATGCGCCGGCCAAGGAGACCACGTGTATGCTATCCCCTCCCAAATAGTCTGACTGCACCCATTCTACATACAGGAGGAGAGCACACGGGTCATAGACCCCCACACACACAATGACTGTCATCTTCTGTACGCAGTACATTAGGCAAAGGGGTTGTCTGGTTTTTGATATTAATGACCTCCTCTCAGGACAGGTCATCAACATCAGATCGGTGGTTGTCCATCTTCTGGCACCCCACCGATCAGCTGTTTGAAGAGACTGCTCTCTCCATCCAGTGAATGGGATCCAAATGATTGGCAGGGGCGCCAGGAGATGGACCCCCGCCAGTCCATGGAAAACCCTTTAAGGTTACCAGATGGCTTCGGATCATGTCAAACCCCCAAAACACCAATCTATTTTTCAATTTCCTTAGAAGTCAATATTCGATCAATGGCCGATCCCTATTTTTTTGCGGAGAGCACACAGTTGTCACCCGCCTGCTGTATGAATTTATATCCCACAAACAAGGTAGAACATGTCTTATTGTCCATGTAGGGGACAAGAATAGACATTTTTACAATAGCGGCGGACAGGTGGGAGGCACATCGGCAGTAGCCGTGTCATGCGGACTGCAAAACATACGGTCGTGTTTATGAGGCTTTGTGTGGTCAACGACAGAGGTGATAGCAGCGAGGTCCTGAGCAAGACAAGCTCATCGGTTCCTCATTCCGTGTACAAAAGATATACAGATACCTGAGCCCAGGGAGTGTGAACTTAGTACCCTCAAAGTGCCGAGATGTGGACCAGGCATGAAATAGTAAGAAAATCGGTTTTATTCACAAAAATATAAGGAAAATACAGAAAATCACTGAACATGAGAACAGCAAATGTACAGCAAATAAAACACAAGAGTAAAAAAATAGGCTGTGAATGAGAAGCCCTGTGGGCTAAGGATCTGGGGACGCCAGCTCAGTCAGTGCATCCAGCCCGACCCAGGCCTCTGAGCAGCAGCACATCTGAAATACAATGCATGAAGATCAAGATCATCCTCTACTGCAGAAGAGAGCATCCTCCCCAATGTGTCCCATGCCGTGAATCACGAGTGGCTCATCTCCACAGACGCTTCTGAGATATTCATTACAAGCCCCAATGAGATGTCATTAACCAAACCATCTGGTGAGAGAACCAGGACACTCACCTCCAGGACAACGCTATGCTCGAGCCTCTATCAGCTGGTGGGTCTCTGGCCTCGCCGCATCCTCCAGCCTCTCCTTCTCCGCATCCTCTTCCTGCAGCTGAGACACAATCATGTTAGCACAGGTATTCAGAGGTTCCACAACTCTGATGGAGCCACCTCTAGTGTTGTGTGGGCGATCCCTAAATGGTAGCCAACTGGATTGGCAAGAATCTGGTTACATCAACATGGTCAGACATACTGTAAAGATTACCAAATGTTCTCCACCTATGTGAGGTTGGGCTCGTGATTAGTGAAGGGCGTACCGGCTACAACAACTTCTATTGTCGTATACAACCCTTGTAACATGGCGGTATCACCCAGTGAAGCCGATGGCACTGGAGAAGGCATACTTTAGGTACAGAAAATGACATTAAACATTGCGTTTTAGAAAGAGAACCCGAGCCCGCACCCACCAGACTATCCTGGATGTGTACATACCCTCTGTCTCTGATAAGTCTCTCCACATGGACCAATTCCTCGAAGGATAAACGCCACCACACAACAACGGACGGACAGCACGGTCTCCACTAAACTAAAGAACATGGAAGGGAACCAGAGAGCCAGGGTGGTGTCCTATATCGAAGAAGACAATTGTTTTACAAAGCGAAGGACCGACATTGACAACAAGAGCAGTAACACCATGGGTGAAGAGTGCAAAAGCTGTGTGACGATGATGGGTCTTCTGCCTGGACAGTGCCTTCTTAGGTGCTCTATTAGGCCACAAACAGTTAAGAGACAAGATCACTTTCTCAGCGATGTTGTCGAGGATCTCTAATAAATGGATAGGTGGCATTCTCAGCTACGTCACCTCAGTTCTCTAATGAATGTATCAGCAGGAGTGGACAATACTTTCAGACGGAGAGGGACAATAGAGGCACTTACGTAGATCCGTGTTGTGTCAAAGGGGCACTCATTGCTCATGATGACTGAGCGGGTATCTGCAGGTAGGACTGTTGAGTTACATCCAGAAATTAGGTTCTTGCCCCCATTAGCAATGGTTAACGACACGGACAATACAAGACCCAGAAAACATGCTGCTGAGAGCAGGGCGTTCAGCAGAGAGATGACCAGGAGTGACCAGTGCTGCAGACACAAACAGGGACATCATAATTCACAATTCTAGAAGGAACAGTCTAGAGGTGGAAAAGACACATGCATCAGGTGGAAAGGGACTCCAGAGATAGAAACAGGCGTCAGACCTACATGGAGAAATGTATCCAGAGATAGAATTACACAGGCACCAGGACCTATACAGAGAAGGATCTCCAGAGATAGAAGACAGGAGCGTCAAGACCTACAGGGAGAAGAGTCTCCAGAGACCAAGCATCAGGACCTATACTGAGAGGGATCTCCAGAGACAGAAGACAGGAGCGTCAAGACCTACAGGGAGAAGATTCTCCAGAGACCAAGCATCATGACCTATACAGAGAAGGATCTCCAGAAATAGAAGACAGGAGGGTCAAGACCTACAGGGAGAAGAGTCTCCAGAGACCAAGCATCAGGACCTATACAGAGAAGGATCTCCAGAGATAGAAGACAGGAGGGTCAAGACCTACAGGGAGAAGAGTCTCCAGAGACCAAGCATCAGGACCTATACAGAGGGATCTCCAGAGAGAAGACAGGAGCGTCAAGACCTACAGGGAGAAGAGTCTCCAGAGACCAAGCATCAGGACCTATACAGAGGGATCTCCAGAGAGAAGACAGGAGCGTCAAGACCTACAGGGAGAAGAGTCTCCAGAGACCAAGCATCAGGACCTATACAGAGAGGGATCTCCAGAGAGAAGACAGGAGCGTCAAGACCTACAGGGAGAAGAGTCTCCAGAGACCAAGCATCAGGACCTATACAGAGAAGGATCTCCAGAGATAGAAGACAGGAGTGTCAAGACCTACAGGGAGAAGAGTCTCCAGAGACCAAGCATCAGGACCTATACTGAGAGGGGTCTCCAGAGAGAAGACAGGAGCATCTCCAGAGACCAAGCATCAGGACCTATACTGAGAGGGATCTCCAGAGAGAAGACAGGAGCATCTCCAGAGACAAGCATCAGGACCTATACTGAGAGGGATCTCCAGAGAGAAGACAGGAGCGTCAAGACCTACAGGGAGAAGAGTCTCCAGAGACCAAGCATCAGGACCTATACAGAGAGGGATCTCCAGAGACAGAAGACAGGAGTGTCAAGACCTACAGGGAGAAGAGTCTCCAGAGACCAAGCATCAGGACCTATACAGAGAGGGATCTTCAGAGATAGAAGACAGGAGCGTCAAGACCTACAGGAAGAAGAGTCTCCAGAGACCAAGCATCAGGACCTATACTGAGAGGGATCTCCAGAGAGAAGACAGGAGCGTCTACAGGAAGAAGAGTCACCAGAGACCAAGCATCAGGACCTATACTGAGAGGGATCTCCAGAGATAGAAGACAGGAGCGTCAAGACCTACAGGAAGAAGAGTCACCAGAGACCAAGCATCAGGACCTATACTGAGAGGGATCTCCAGAGAGAAGACAGGAGCGTCAAGACCTACAGGGAGAAGAGTCTCCAGAGACCAAGCATCAGGACCTATACTGAGAGGGATCTCCAGAGATAGAAGACAGTTGTCAGGACTCACAGGTAGAGGGGTCTTCAGAGAAAGATAAAGCAGATGGGTACTAGAGGAGACTTACAATTCTGGGGCAGCCCAGGTTCCGGGAGGCGAGGATTGCGCAGATCCCTGTTGAGATACTCTGTAGAAATAGAGAATCGTAGAAGATCAGGAAGAGGAGGAAAGCTGAGATTTACACCTAGGCATGCCAGTATTAAAAGGACTAAACATGTTCTGCCAATAACCATTGTCTGGGTTATTGGAAGGCGCTCATGAAGTCCACCCACATTCTAGCTGGACCAGGGGTCCTCCACATTTGTCCCTCACAACTTTGACTTCCACAATTTTTTACAACTTTTGTTAACTTGCACATGAACACATCTTATGGATATTTTTCATTAATATGGTTTATGGCTTAGTTGTTTCTCTACATTCAGTGACCTCACATGCAGCTCTGAAGGAGGACACTGGGTCCCTTCATTCTCATGATCGGTGGGGCCCCCAGGATCAGAACTGTCTTCTGTGACCTTGAGGTCCATGGACTATAAAACCTGCTGTGGAGGTCCCACAGCAATGTGTCCCACAAGGAGCCACATTTCGGGAATCCACTCTAGTGCCCGCAGGAGATTCTGGTACTCACCAACAGCCCGGACACCACAGAGATGATGTTGGCGGTGCAGTATTCTGGGCTCACCCGCTTCTCTGGATTGGCCACGTGCCGCAGAACAGTACCATGAACGATGGCGCCCAAGATAAAATTGACATGGCCTACCAAGATCAGCACAATCCCAGCTTTCATCAACTTCCGAGGGCCCTTCTCCAGATCTAATAGAGAACAAAAGTCAGTCACCCTATGACAAAATCATCATCCAGAGCAGCGGTGGCCAAACCTGGTCCTGAAGATTTAGTAGGTGCGCATGATGTCCAGATCACTAGTGCCGTGATGTACCCCAGTGAGGAGAACCTCGACAGTCGGGCAGGGGTCACGACAACTACACAAACTATATGAAGGCTCCATGTATACACATACTTACAAACTAGAGGGGCAGATGTATGCATTCAGTTGTACCAGTCATGTCTTTTATTGAGCCCACTGAGTAAACAGCCACAGTCCAGAGAGAAAGTAAGGGAACCCTTGAATTTATTAGCCAATAGATCCTCCTTTTGCGCAATCACCAAATGCCCCATGGAAGCCTATGGACACTGTACAGGATCCTTTGAGAAGCCTATATGTATTGTAAAGGATCCATATAGGCTTCTAACGGCTATATAGAACCTATACAGTATGTATAGGCTTCTCAAAAGATTCTGTGCAGTGCATATAGGCTTCTAAGGGGCATATGGATCCTGTACAGTACATATAGGGGTATAGGTACTGTACAGGATAAATTAAGAAGCTTATAAGCACTGTACATGATCCATATACGCCTTAGAAGCCTATGGGCACTGTGCAGGATCCATATACCCCTTAGAAGCCTACAGGCACTGTGCAGGATCCATATATCCCTTAGAAGCCTATGGGCACTGTGCAGGATCCATATACCCTTTAGAAGCCTATGGGCACTGTGCAGGATCCATATATCCCTTAGAAGCCTATGGGCACTGTGCAGGATCCATATACCCCTTAGAGGCCTATGGGCACTGTGCAGGATCCATATATCCCTTAGAAGCCTACGGGCACTGTGCAGGATCCATATACCCCTTAGAAGCCTATGGGCACTGTGCAGGGTCCATATACCCCTTAGAAGCCTATGGGCACTGTGCAGGATCCATATACCCCTTAGAAGCCTATGGGCACTGTGCAGGATCCATATACCCCTTAGAGGCCTATGGGCACTGTGCAGGATCCATATATCCCTTAGAGGCCTATGGGCACTGTGCAGGATCCATATATCCCTTAGAGGCCTATGGGCACTGTGCAGGATCCATATATCCCTTAGAGGCCTATGGGCACTGTGCAGGATCCATATATCCCTTAGAGGCCTATGGGCACTGTGCAGGATCCATATACCCCTTAGAGGCCTATGGGCACTGTGCAGGATCCTTTGAGAAGCCTATATGTATTGTAAAGGATCCATATAGGCTTCTAACAGCTATATAGAACCTATACAGTATGTATAGGCTTCTCAAAAGATTCTGTGCAGTGCATATAGGCTTCTAAGGGGCATATGGATCCTGTACAGTACATATAGGGGTATAGGTACTGTACAGGATAAATTAAGAAGCTTATAAGCACTGTACATGATCCATATTCGCCTTAGAAGCCTATGGGCACTGTGCAGGATCCATATACCCCTTAGAAGCCTATGGGCACTGTGCAGGATCCATATACCCCTTAGAAGCCTATGGGCACTGTGCAGGATCCATATATCCCTTAGAAGCCTACGGGCACTGTGCAGGATCCATATACCCCTTAGAAGCCTATGGACACTGTGCAGGATCCATATACCCCTTAGAAGCCTATGGACACTGTGCAGGATCCATATATCCCTTAGAAGCCTATGGGCACTGTGCAGGATCCATATATCCCTTAGAAGCCTATGGGCACTGTGCAGGATCCATATACCCCTTAGAGGCCTATGGGCACTGTGCAGGATCCATATATCCCTTAGAAGCCTATGGGCACTGTGCAGGATCCATATATCCCTTAGAGGCCTATGGGCACTGTGCAGGATCCATATATTCCTTAGAGGCCTATGGGCACTGTGCAGGATCCATATACCCCTTAGAAGCCTATGGGCACTGTGCAGGATCCATATATCCCTTAGAGGCCTATGGGCACTGTGCAGGATCCATATACCCCTTAGAGGTCTATGGGCACTGTGCAGGATCCATATACCCCTTAGAGGTCTATGGGCACTGTGCAGGATCCATATACCCCTTAGAGGCCTATGGGCACTGTGCAGGATCCATATATCCCTTAGAAGCCTATGGACATTGTGCAGGATCCATATACCCCTTAGAGGCCTATGGGCACTGTGCAGGATCCATATATCCCTTAGAAGCCTATGGACATTGTGCAGGATCCATATACCCCTTAGAGGCCTATGGGCACTGTGCAGGATCCATATATCCCTTAGAAGCCTATGGGCACTGTGCAGGATCCATATACCCCTTAGAGGCCTATGGGCACTGTGCAGGATCCATATACCCCTTAGAGGCCTATGGGCACTGTGCAGGATCCATATACCCCTTAGAGGCCTATGGGCACTGTGCAGGATCCATATACCCCTTAGAGGTCTATGGGCACTGTGCAGGACTGCTACCAGTGTCACCACTTCTAATAGAGGAGGTCTTCACACCAGGTTTTGGACATTGGACCTTTTAGCATCTCTCATTTACACATCAAATGAAGATGAACAAAAAAAAACATCAATCAAGAGAGAAAATAATAATTCACCGACCCTGATTGTGTAAGTGTGCACACCCCCTATAATGGGGGCTACTGAGGGACCAGTATAGGAAAGATGTATCGGACATCCAATAAACCAGAGAGAGAAGGGTGTGTAGACTTACGCATATTAAATCCTCCAGCATCACAGGCTGTCTCTCTGTGCCGGGGAGGCTGTCTCTCTGTGCCGGGGAGGCTGTCTCTCTGTGTCGGGAAGGCTGTCTCTCTGTGTCGGGAAGGCTGTCTCTCTGTGTCGGGAAGGCTGTCTCTCTGTGTCGGGAAGGCTGTCTCTCTGTGTCGGGGGCAGCTGTCTCTGTGTCGGGGAGGCAGTCTCTGTGTCGGGGGAGGCTGTCTCTCTGCCGTCTGTGTCGGGGGAGATTGTCTCTCTGCCCGCTGTCTCTGTGTCAGGACCTCGCACTCACCGAAGCCGCAGACTTGGCCCCCACTCTTCTCTGCTGCCATGTTTCCGCTCACCTGGAACACACCTGAGGTCACATGATCTATACTAAGCCTCGCCCACTGACGTCAGTGCACCGCGCACCTGTGCTGACAGAAACATCACCGGTAGATAATGACTGCAACTCCCATCATCTGTTTTACAATATCACCTGTACCTGTACATTATACATCACCTGTATATTATATATCACCTGTATATTATACATCACCTGTACATTATATATCACTTGTACATTATACATCAATCACCTGTATATTATACATTACCTGTATATTATATATCACCTGTACATTATATATCACCTGTATATTATACATTACCTGTATATTATATATCACCTGTACATTATATATCACCTGTGTATTATACATCACCTGTATATTATATATCAATCACCTGTACATTATATATCACCTGTACATTATATATCACCTGTATATTATACATCACCTGTACATTATATATCACCTGTATATTATATATCACCTGTGCATTATACATCATCTGTACATTATACATCACCTGTATATTATATATCACCTGTGTATTATACATCACCTGTACATCATATGACTTATCACCTGTACATAGAGACATCACCTGTACATTATATATCACCTGTACATTATATATCACCTGTATATTATACATTACCTGTATATTATATATCACCTGTACATTATACATCACCTGTATATTATATATCACCTGTACATTATGTAGCACCTGTATATTATATATCACCTGTACATTATATATCACCTGTATATTATATATCACCTGTACATTATATATCACCTGTATATTATACATTACCTGTATATTATATATCACCTGTACATTATATATCACCTGTACATTATACATCACCTGTATATTATATATCACCTGTACATTATACATCACCTGTACATTATATATCACCTGTACATTATATATCACCTGTGTATTATACATCACCTGTATATTATATATCACCTGTATATTATATATCACCTGTATATTATATATCAATCACCTGTACATTATATATCACCTGTACATTATATATCACCTGTATATTATATATCACCTGTATATTATATATCACCTGTATATTATACATCACCTGTATATTATATATCACCTGTATATTATACATCACCTGTACATTATATATCACCTGTATATTATACATCACCTGTACATTATACATCACCTGTACATTATATATCACCTGTACATTATACATCACCTGTATATTATACATTACCTGTATATTATATATCACCTGTACATTATACATCACCTGTACATTATATATCACCTGTACATTATATATCACCTGTATATTATATATCACCTGTACATTATACATCACAGTGGATTTCACCCTTTAGAGACGGTGAAATTTGATGGCTTTTGCGCTGTGAAGAAGGCGTATAATGCAGGCAGTGAGGGAAGGGCGAGGAAATTCTAAGGGTGATTGGGTGCTAAGTGGCTGTAACAGAGGAACTACAAAGGAGTCTGGAGGGGATAGAGGTGACCAGAGGACAGAGGAGCTTGGAGGTGGAGAAAAGTGCCTACTGGAGGACAGAGGCGTCTGGAGAAGACAGGACCAAGATGAGAGAGGGGAGAGAGGAGCCTGAAATGTTTGGCCAGAACAGAGAATCCTGGAGGAAACAGAGGAGTTGTCTGGAAAGGAAAGGAAAGTCTAAAGGAAACTGAGGAGAGTGGAAGAAACAGAGGAGCCTGGAAGGGACCATAGAAAGGAAAAGCGATGTGTAGAAAAGACAGAGGTATCTGGATGAAACAGAGGGGTCTTGAGGAGAATAGAGGGATCTAGAAGGTAAAGAAGATTGTGAAGAGGAACAGAGGAATTTGGTGGGGGGAGTCTGGAGGGACCTGAGGAGCCCGAAGAGGACAGATGAGTGTAGATGGGACAGAGGTGTCTGAAGGAGTACAGGAGGGACTGGAAGGGGCCTTGGTATCTGGAGGGGTCAGGGGGGTCGGAAGGAGAACAGAAGAGTCTAGAAAGGGCAAAGGAGTCTGGGGGTGGTCTGGAGGGAACAGAGGAATATCAAGGGGGACAGGGGAGTTGGAAGAGGATAGAAGATCCTCCAGAGGAAGCCTATTGGTGAAACCCATTGAGGTGTATGAGGACTACATTGGTTCGGAGTCTGGAGGGAACAGAGGAGTCTGAAGAGGAGAGGGGTCTGAAGGGAACAGAGGAGTCTGGAGGGAACAGAGGAGTCTGAAGGGGAGAGGGGTCTGGAGGGAACGAGGAGTCTGGAGAGGAGAGGGGTCTGGAGGGAACAGAGGAGTCTGAAGGGGAGAGGGGTCTGGAGGGAACAGAGGAGTCTGAAGGGGAGAGGGGTCTGGAGGTAAACGAAGGAGTCTGAAGGGGAGAGAAGTCTGGAGGGAACAGAGGAGTCTGAAGGGGAGAGGGGTCTGGAGGGAACAGAGGAGTCTGAAGAGGAGAGGAGTCTGAAGGGGAGAGAAGTCTGAAGGGGAGAGGAGTCTGAAGGGGAGAGGGGTCTGGAGGGATCAGAGGAGTCTGGAGGAAACAGATGAGTCTGAAGGGGAGAAGAGTCTGGAGGGAACAGAGGAGTCTGAAGGGGATTGGGGTCTGGAGGGAACAGAGGAGTCTAGAGTGGACCCAGGATTCTGGGGGGAACCTCAGGAATCTGGAAGGAATGGAGGAGTCTGGAAAAAAGACTGGAGGGTGACAGAGGAGTCTGGAGGAAGATAGAGGTGCCAGAAGAGGACAGATGTGTCTGGATCGGAGAGTCTTTGAGGACATATGAGTCTGGAGGAGGGAGATGGGTCTGAGGGGAGAGAGTATTCTGGAGGAGGACTGAGTCATTTAGAGGGGGAAAAAACTGTCTGGAACATAATAGGAGTCTGTAGAGGACAGAGAAGTCTGGAGGAGACAGAGGAGTCTGGAAAAGATGATTCTAGCAGAGGACAGAGGGGTCTAGAAGGGATAAAGGAGTCTGTAGGGGAACAGCACGGTCTTGTGATGTCAGAGGATCCTGGAGAGGACAGGGGGTGGGCAGAGATGTCTGAATAGGTATAGAGGAGTCTTGGAGAGGACAGGGGGTGGGCAGAGATGTCTGAATAGGTATAGAGGAGTCTTGGAGAGGACAGGGGGTGGGCAGAGATGTCTGAATAGGTACAGAGGAGTCTTGGAGAGGACAGTGGGTGGGCAGAGATGTCTGAATAGGTACAGAGGAGTCTTGGAGAGGACAGGGGGTGGGCAGAGATGTCTGAATAGGTACAGAGGAGTCTTGGAGAGGACAGGGGGTGGGCAGAGATGTCTGAATAGGTACAGAGGAGTCTTGGAGAGGACAGGGGGTGGGCAGAGATGTCTGAATAGGTACAGAGGAGTCTTGGAGAGGACAGGGGGTGGGCAGAGATGTCTGAATAGGTACAGAGGAGTCTTGGAGAGGACAGGGGGTGGGCAGAGATGTCTGAATAGGTACAGAGGAGTCTTGGAGAGGACAGGGGTGGGCAGAGATGTCTGAATAGGTACAGAGGAGTCTTGGAGAGGACAGGGGGTGGGAAGAGATGTCTGAATAGGTACAGAGGAGTCTTGGAGAGGACAGGGGGTGGGCAGAGATGTCTGAAAAGGTACAGAGGAGTCTTGGAGAGGACAGGGGGTGGGCAGAGATGTCTGAATATGTACAGAGGAGTCTTAGAGAGGACAGGGGGTGGGCAGAGATGTCTGAATAGGTACAGAGGAATCTTGGAGAGGACAGGGGGTGGGCAGAGATGTCTGAATAGATACAGAGGAGTCTTGGAGAGGACAGGGGGTGGGCAGAGATGTCTGAATAGATACAGAGGAGTCTTGGAGAGGACAGGGGGTGGGCAGAGATGTCTGAATAGGTACAGAGGAGTCTTGGAGAGGACAGGGGGTGGGCAGAGATGTCTGAATAGGTACAGAGGAGTCTTGAAGAGGACAGGGGGTGGGCAGAGATGTCTGAATAGATACAGAGGAGTCTTGGAGTAGCTTATACTCCTAGCCCGGTGTTGTTTTATCTCTCTTTTTATTCTTATAAGATTTTTTTCTCTGACTTTGTGCATTTTCTGCTTGTGCTGAGAATGTCTGCCAGGTTTCTTAGAGTGTTAACCCTGTGACTGCTGGGGAGGGGTTCATTTATTAGGTACCTGTAGGCCCAGAACTCGTTAGATGGTGGCAGCACGTTGTGTGTCTGGGGTGTGGACTGTCTGGGGAGTGACCTGTTCTCAGTCTGTATAAAGATGAATGTGTGTAAGACGGCGTCGTGTGACGGGGTAGCACCTACGTGACAGTCCCTTCTTGTCTCCATTACATTCATTCCTGGAGGTCTCCACCACCTGAGTTTTAGGATGAAGTCACTTCTGTGTATTCATTATGTCAGCTGCATATGAAATACATGAGCCCATTAAGAAGCGCTGAACATCTGGTGACAAGGGCCCTCCAGAGAGGTGTTATTATACTCCTTCATTATAGTGACCACTTCCTTGTGACACTGAAGGTAGAAGACAAGTCTTCTGATTATCTCAGAGCCTGTCTGGTGGACTGAGATCAGTCCTGATGTTGTTCCTGCAAGTAACTTCATGATGAATCTCATAAAGTGGTCACAGAGTCAGCAGAGTTGGCCGCTGTTGGACTTTTTTAAGGGACCGGATGATTTGTAGCTTCCGTCTTTTGATATGATCTTGTGATATGTTCCTCCAGTCTTTGGAGGAAATCTTCAGAGGAAGGTGGCCCTCTCACATAGGATGGCAACTGTGGTGCTCTCGGGAGTTTTGGTCTTACAGGCTTCAGTTGACTCTTTGGGAAGGGACTTGTCGTGGTTTGATGGGTTCTCCTGCTGATTGTATAACGTTTCTACATTTTCTCACAGTCTTTAAGTAATGAAGTTGACGTTGTGTTTCCGTCATATACGAGGTTTTTGGTTATCACGGAGATTCTCACGATCTGTAGCCTCAAGAGGCACTCTGTAAGGATGAAAAACAAGAAGGCAATTTGGTCAGGAAATATGAAACTGAATATTACTACTTCTAGTGACGGAATATCATAAAATGTAGAGACGTGATTGATAGAGATGGCCCGAACTATTCGCCCACGAACAGTTCCCGGCGAACATAGCTTGTTCGCGTCCGCCGCGGCGGGCGAACATATTCGATGTTCGCGTTCGCCCCTATACTTTATCATTGAGCAAACTTTGACCCTGTACCTCACAGTCAGCAGACACATTCCAGCCAATCAGCATACCCTCCCTCCCAGACCCTCCCACCTCCTATCTAAACGCAAGGACAGCATCCATCTTAGATTCATTCTGAAGCTGCAGTTTTAGTAATTGTAAATCACAATGCGATTAATATAACCTGTATTATTCGCATTGCGATTACAACTTAGATCTGAGTTCCTAACGGTTGTATTGCTAGAATATAACGAAGATAACGAATATAGCGCTATATCCTCAATCTTCGTTATATTCTAGCAATACAACCGTTAGGAACTCAGATCTAAGTTGTAATCGCAATGCGAATAATACTTACAATTATTAATCGATTTGCGAATCCATTTGATGCCTCTATTTGATTGTATATGACGGTTGACTATGACTACCACCAACGTTCTGCTGCCTCCAAAGCAAGATATCTGAACCCCCCCAGGGGCCATTTGGGCGTTTTTGATAGAAAACGCATAAAAAACGCATAAAAAACGCATCTGTGTTTTTATAATTTTTTCATTTTTTAGTTTATTTTTATGTGTATTTTGCCACATTTGGTTGCATATTTACATTTGGTATAGGCAAATATGGTAGTCTAGATCATGTGTCTATACCAAAACCTAGGATCATTGTTTGACAGCATATTTTCTAAGCCATGTAGCTGAATATAGATTTGGGCAGAGTAATGATCTAGACTACCATATTTGCCTATACCATATGTAAATATGCAACCAAATGTGGCAAAATACACAAAAAAATAAACAAAAAAATGAAAAAATTATAAAAACGCAGATGCGTTTTTGATGCGTTTTCTATCAGATATCTTGCCTCGGAGGCAGCAGAACGTTGGTGGTAGTCATAGTCAACTGTCATATACAATCAAATAGAGGCATCAAATGGATTCGCAAATCGATTAATAATTGTAAGTATTATTCGCATTGCGATTACAACTTAGAGCTGGGTTCCTAATGGTTGTATTGCTAGAATATAATGAAGACTGAGAATATAGCGCTAAATTCCCAATCTTAGTTATATTCTAGCAATACAACCATTAGGAACCCAGCTCTAAGTTAAATTCGCAAATATGATGTCCCAAACTATTCACCGGCGAGTAGTTCCCGGCGAACATAGCTTGTGCGCGTTCGTCGCGGCGGGCGAACATATGCGATGTTAGGTCCACCCCCTATCATTGAGTAAACTTTGACCCTGTACCTCACAGTCAGCAGACACATTCCAGCCAATCAGCAGCATACCCTCCCTCCCAGACCCTCCCATCTCCTGGACAGCATCCATTTTAGATTCATTCGGAAGCTGCAGTCTTAGTGAGAGGAGGGAGAGTGTAGTTGCTGCTGAGATTTAATAGGGAAATCGATAGCTAGGCTAGTGTATTCAGTGTCCACTCCAGTCCTGAAAGACTCATCAGATCTCTGCTGTAAGGACTGCGTCCTGACAGCACCGCAAAAAGCCCTTTTTAGGGCTAGTACATCAGTCTCCCTCCCAGACCCTTCCACCTCCTATCAAAAAGCAAGGACGGCATCCATCTTAGTAGTTGTAATCGCAATGCGATTAATACAGGTTATATTAATCGCATTGCGAATTCAACTTAGAGCTGGGTTCCTATTCTCAATCTTCGTTATATTCTAGCAATACAACCATTAGGAACTCAGCTTTAAGTTGAATTTGCAATGCGATTAATATAACCTGTATTAATCGCATTGCAATTACAACTTACCACACTCTGCGTCAACTAGATATTTTTCCGTGGGAGTTTTGCCATGGATCCCCCTCCGGCATGCCACAGTCCAGGTGTTAGTCCCCTTGAAACAACTTTTCCATCACTATTGTGGCCAGAAGGAGTCCCTTTGTTTTTTAAAATTCGCCTGTCTATTGAAGTCTATGGCGGTTCGCACTGTTCGCATGTTCGCGAACATTTGCGGAAGTTCGCGTTTGCCGTTCGCGAACGGAAAATTTTATGTTCGCGACATCACTAGTGATTGAAGCAGAAGACAAACAGGAAAGTGGGGGGGGGGGAGAGGACACAGAGGGGGACAGGGAGTCTGGATGGGAGCAGAGGAGTCAAGTACAGGGGAATCTGGATAGTACATAGGAGTCTGGAGGAAAACAGAGAAGCCTGGAGAATACAGATGAATGTAGATGGGGCAGAGGAGTCTGGAGAATACAGAGGAAACTAGAGGGGAACAGAGGAGTCTGGAGAATACAGAGGAATCTAGAGGGGGCAGAGGAGTCTGGAGAATACAGAGAAATCTAGAGGGGGACAGAGGAGTCTGATGAGTACAGGGGAATCTGGATAGAAGATTGGAGTCTGAAGAGGAACAGAGGAGTCTGGGGAGTACAGGGGAATCTAAAGGGGGGCAGAGGAGTCTGGAGAATACAGAGAAATCTAGAGGGGGACAGAGGAGTCTGATGAGTACAGGGGAATCTGGATAGAAGATTGGAGTCTGAAGAGGAACAGAGGAGTCTGGGGAGTACAGGGGAATCTAAAGGGGGGCAGAGGAGTCTGGAGAATACAGAGAAATCTAGAGGGGGACAGAGGAGTCTGATGAGTACAGGGGAATCTGGATAGAAGATCGGAGTCTGAAGAGGAACAGAGGAGTCTGGGGAGTACAGGGGAATCTAGAGGAGGCATAGGAGTAAAGTACAGGGGAATCTGGATAGTACATAGGATTATGGAGGGGAACAGAGGAGTCTGGCAAATGCAGGGGAATCTAGAGGGGGACAGAGGGGCCTGAAGAATACAGAGGAATCTAGAGGGGGCAGAGGAGTCTGGAGAATACAGAGGAATCTAGAGGGGGCAGAGGAGTCTGGAGAATACAGAGGAATCTAGAGGGGGGCAGAGGAGTCTGGAGAATACAGAGAAATCTAGAAGGGGACAGAGGAGTCTGATGAGTACAGGGGAATCTGGATAGAAGATTGGAGTCTGAAGAGGAACAGACAAGTCTGGGGAGTACAGGGGAATCTGCATAGTACATAGGATTATGGAAGGGAACAGAGGAGTCTTGCAAATTCAGGGGAATCTAGATGGGGACAGAGGAGTCAAGTACAGGGGAATCTGGACAGTACATAGCATGGATCGGAAAAGAGAAGTCTGGAGAATACAGGGGAATCCAGAGGGGGGCAGAGGATTCAAGTACAGGGGAATCTGAATAGTACATAGCATCGATCGGAACAGAGGAGTCTGGAGAATACAGGGGAATCTAGAGGGGGGCAGGGTAGTTTAATGAGTACAGGGGGATCTGGATAGTACATAGGAGTCTGGAGAATACAAGGGAATCTAGAGCAATAGAGGAGTCTGGATGGGCGCAGAGGAGTCGAGTATAGGGGAATCTAGACAGTAACTGGGAGTCTGGGCGGACAGAAGCGTCAAGTACAGGGGAATCTGGATAGTACATTAGAGTCTGGAGGAAAACAAAGAAGCCTGGAGAATACAGATGTATCTAGAGGGGGGCAGAGGAGTCTGGAGAATACAGAGAAATCTAGAGGGGGACAGAGGAGTCTGATGAGTACAGGGGAATCTGGATAGAAGATTGGAGTCTGAAGAGGAACAGAGGAGTCTGGGGAGTACAGGGGAATCTAGAGGGGGGCAGAGGAGTCTGGAGAATACAGAGAAATCTAGAGGGGGACAGAGGAGTCTGATGAGTACAGGGGAATCTGGATAGAAGATTGGAGTCTGAAGAGGAACAGAGGAGTCTGGGGAGTATAGGGGAATCTAGAGGGGGCAGAGGAGTAAAGTACAGGGGAATCTGGATAGTATATAGGTACATAGCATAGAGGGGAACAGAGGAGTCTTGCAAATTCAGGGGAATCTAGATGGGGACAGAGGAGTCAAGTACAGGGGAATCTGGACAGTACATAGCATGGATCGGAAAAGAGAAGTCTGCAGAATACAGGGGAATCCAGAGGGGGACAGAGGATTCAAGTACAGGGGAATCTGAATAGTACATAGCATCGATCGGAACAGAGGAGTCTGGAGAATACAGGGGAATCTAAAGGAGGCCTATGAGTCTGGAGAACACAGGGGAATCTAGAGGGGGACAGGGTAGTCTAATGAGTACAGGGGAATCTGGATAGTACATAGGAGTCTGGAGAATACAGGGGAATCTAGAGCAATAGAGGAGTCTGGATGGGCGCAGAGGAGTCGAGTATAGGGGAATCTAGACAGTAACTGGGAGTCTGGGCGGACAGAAGCGTCAAGTACAGGGGAATCTGGATAGTACATTAGAGTCTGGAGGAAAACAAAGAAGCCTGGAGAATACAGATGTATCTAGAGGGGGGCAGAGGAGTCTGGAGAATACAGAGAAATCTAGAGGGGGACAGAGGAGTCTGATGAGTACAGGGGAATCTGGATAGAAGATCGGAGTCTGAAGAGGAACAGAGGAGTCTGGGGAGTACAGGGGAATCTAGAGGGGGCAGAGGAGTCTGGAGAATACAGAGACATCTAGAGGGGGACAGAGGAGTCTGATGAGTACAGGGGAACCTGGATTGAAGATCGGAGTCTGAAGAGGAACAGAGGAGTCTGGGGAGTACAGGGGAATCTAGAGGGGGGCAGAGGAGTAAAGTACAGGGGAATCTGGATAGTATATAGGTACATAGCATAGAGGGGAACAGAGGAGTCTGGAGAATACAGGGGAATCCAGAGGGGGACAGAGGAGTCAAGTACAGGGGAATCTGGATAGTACATAGCATGGATCAGAACAGAGGAGTCTGCAGAATACAGGGGAATCTGGATAGTACATAGGATTCTGGAGAAGAACAGAGGAGTCTGGAGAATACAGATTAATATAGAGGGGGCAGAGGAGTCTGGAGAATACAGGGGAATCTAGAGCGACAGAGGAGTCTAGATGGGCGCAGAGGAGTTGAGTATAGGGGGAATCTGGAAAGTACATGGGAATCAGAATGGGTATGGGAATCTGGAAAGGACAGAACTCAGGAATGCTGCCAGAGTTGCATATTACTGTTCCGCTATTGTGTGACAGCATGTCCCGGGCATCACATTTCTCCATGGAGCTTGGACATTGTGTCGTCATAGAGTTTAGGTATGATCCCTAAACAGCTTGAAATCTTAAGGTTCTCTTCAGGAAAAGGGGATATTCCAGCCAGAAGAAGACAAAAATGTATGTGTACTAAGGTCTTCCCCGCGCCCCCAAAAGTTTCTCTTCAAATAAAACCTCTGGGACCTGCCCTTACCCTCAGTTCACACTTGCGCGTTTTACAGCGCGTTCGAACGCGCTGTAAAGCGCATAACCGATGCAAACCAATGCTTCCCTATGGGACTGGTTCACATTTTCGCGTTTTACAGCGCGTTCGAACGTGCTGAAAAACGCCCGACGCATAAACAAGTACTTGAGCTTTTTTTGGGGCGTTTGTCGCGCGTTTTGGCCCATAGACTTCAATGGGAACGCGCAACGCTTATATTTTGCGCATTTTTGACACTGAAAACGCGCGTTCAAATGCGCGTTTATGAATTTGCAACATGCTGGAAAGGCCAAACCCCAGGTGCTAGGCACAGTTTGGAGAGAAGCCAACACTGCAGTCAATCACACAAACGCGCGTAAAACGCACGTTTACTATTGCCAAAAACGCGCACAAAAACGCACGTAAAACGCGTGACAAAGAATGCGCGTCTCAGAAACGCTCAGGTGTGAACCCAATGTTACAGTCTAATACTGAAATTCATCCAATCACATGGTGCTTTTAGGGGTTGTCTCTAATCAGAACCTGACTGCAGCGTACACATAAATATATCAATGCGGTGTGTACACCAGATCTGCTTATCTGAATGGGAAGAGACGCCGATGTGTATCTATGACCTTTGTATCATAGGCTGGCTCGTACAGAGAAATACTTTCCTGAGGAAGCTTCATTTTTGAACCATTTCCAAGGACCATCTGTGGTGACAACCTTGGTCACAAATCAGATTAGCAGTTATCAGGAGAAGCAGAAATAGTTTTTACTCAATTATCTTCTTAACCCTGTACGTTACAGATTACGCTCTCAGTTGTAGGGGGAGGCAAATGATGCCTCTGTCTTCCATATCATCCACTAATAACTGGGTCTGTGAAGGGGTTAGACGTTTTCAATTATCTCATATGCTTTAGATATCATGGTTCGGATCGGGCCACCATGGAGACATTTAGTTTTTGGATTCGGAGGTTTCTCGGGTCACTTCATGGCCTCCTCCTTCTGAGCTAATCTAGTGATCTGTTCCTCCCTGTGTTGAAGGTGTTCCTGCAGAAATGTTACCTTCTCCATAGTGATGACGACTTCTGGGCCGTTCCTCGTGTTGCCTCTTGGCATCACTTTATAAACTCTTCAGGGTGGATCCCCCAGGGGTTTGTTCCCTACAACATGGCGGTGAAATCATTTCTGTAAGGGTTTCAGCCAGTGAATAATGGTAAACTGGAGAAGACTTCACTCCAACATTAGCGTTATTGGCAGGCAGTAGAGAATCAGATAAGAATATGAGAAGAAGCCGCTGCCGGAGAAAGCAGGAATAAGGCTGACCGGGTGGCCACCGAAGGGGACACTGCGATATGTAGTGGGAGACGGCGCAAGGCCTCATTCACATGGCCATTTTGCATCCATTTCCTGGCTGTCTCTCTATTATTAAAGGGGTTATCCAACTATTTGTAACTGATAACCGATCCTCTGGAGAGGTCATCAGCATCTGATCGGGTACGACACCCGGGACTCCCACAGATCGGCTATTTGAGAAGGTCCGATTAGGGTTGTTATGATACCAAAATTTTGATTTGATTTCAACACCATAAAAAAGTATTGCGATACTTAATACCATTCGATACCATGCGAAAATAATAAAACACCAAAAAAGCCGTGTGCATTCCGCATTTTATGGAACGTCTGGCCCCTAATAGAACAGTCTGATCATATTTTTTGTCAAAAATTTTTTTTCTGTTATGGCATTCACCGCATAGGAGAAATTTTTTAATATTTGAATTGTTCGCACATTTTCAGGTATGGTGATATGTAATATGTTTATTTTTTTATTGTTTATATTTTTTTATGTAAAATTGGGAAAGGGGGCGATTTAAACTTTTATTATTTTGGTGTTTTCTTTTAGCTTTTTATTTACTATTAGCCCTGGGGGCTAGAACCTGGGATCTATTAGGAGGAATAGGACCTTACACTCTCCCTGCTGCCCTGTGCACACAGCAGCAGGGAGCTCACCATGGAAGGCTTCAGTAGTGTCCTGGCTGCTATGGTAACCGATCGGAGCCTGCGATTACACTGCTAGGGCTACAATCACAACTGCCACTGCACCGCCAATGAGGAGGAGGGGACCCTGTGGCCACTGCCACCAATGAATATAAAAATGGGGGTGGGGGGCGCCTGTGGCCACTGCACCACCAATTCATATAAAAATGGGGGTGGGCGCCTGTGGCCACTGTACCACCAATGATTATACTTTATAATACTGGGGGGTTGGGGGCGCACTGCATCACCAATGAGTATAATTAAGACATTAATTTAAGTGTAGGCAGCGGGTGCCGGCAGCGGTATCACATACCCGGCACCCGCCTTCTATGACATGGTGCTGCGTTTCCCAGCAATTAACCCCTCAGGTGCAATTAACCCCTGAGAGCAGCGAGTGCCATGTTCTCGAACAGATACTAGGCTGCGCAGCCTAGTATGGTTAAATAGTAAGACCCGGTATCGTATTGATCCGGGTCTAAAAGTATCGATTGGGTATCGAAACTTCAATACCCGATGCAACTCTGGGTCCGATGCTCCTATGAGCTTCGCAGCCTTCTTGCTGCTTAACCTAGGCCAGTGACATCACGGCCATTGGCTCAGACCATCGGCTCAGACCCGATCAGATACTGATATCCAAAGGATAGGTTATCAGTTACAAATAGTTGGATAACCCCTTTACTAATCGTTTTTTCTCAAATGTATCAAAAATCAGCACTCTTGTGTTTATTAAATATCCTCCTATGTTGTGCTTACAGTTTCCATGTAGAGCAAGGTCTCCGTGGTAACAGACTACAGACAATCCCTGTGTTGTCTGATCCTGCAGTCTCTTCTATCTTATTTCTCATTAACCCTCTGCTTACAAGGAGCAAAAGAGACATAATGGATTGTGTGCCTGCTTCTGAAGCCACGGAGACACGAAGCACATATATACTTGATGCCGCCCTACGTAAGATTTATGTGACCTGCAGAACAAGGCAAGAAAATAACTCAGCATCTGCAATACTGCAGGCAATGGCTGGAAATAAGAGCCCCCTGCCTCATTACACCACCATTATGGGCCCCACTAACAGATTAGTGAGAGAGTCCCCAAGGCTGTATGTGCCCGTATTGTGGCCCGCAAACACCAGGTCCACAATATATGGGACCCGCCATGTGCACACTGTACCATGGATGGATGGGTCCGCAATCCGGAAGGAGCCGTGCGGAACGGAGGCACGGAACCACTACGGAGTGCTTCCGTGGGGTTTCTCTCTGCCGTGCATAAAAATAGAACATGTTCTATTTTTTGCAGTGCGGACGCATCACAAACTCATTCAAGTTAAATGGGTCTGCAAACGTCTGCGGCAACCGCACGGATAGTGCCCATGCATTGGGGACCGCGAATTGTGGTCCCCAATGCACGGAACGACTGGCGTTAGGCTGTGAGAGAGGAGCCATATTACTGCAACATTCTCAAACGGGAACTAATTCTGATAGACGCTAAGGATCACTAGAATCTATTAGCGAGGGCGCACAAAAGGAACATCAGAATTTTAGTCTGTGGCCCAAATTTACGTAATTTTTTGGTATAACCTGTGTCAGAACCTTGATAAAATATTGTAATAAATTTAGGCCAAATCACTTCAATGATCTAATAGCCAGGCTTAGTGAATGCAGACCGGAGTTTCCCCATTTGTAAGTCAAAGGAATTAAAGATTTCTTTCCATCTTCTGCTTGGAGGACCTGGCGACTCCTCGTCCTGCTACAAGGGAAAAGCCACATAACATGCGGCCCTTACCAGCTGCACACCTCAACGTCCGGAGGTCCCTTCTTGGGGCACGTACTTTTACTTATGACTGGGTCATGTTACCTGTCCATGGAGCAGCTGCTGAACAGTTGGGTCACATAAGGTTGGAAGTCATTACACAGCTGGTAAGGGCCCTGGAGATGGGTTAGGGATAGGGTTGAGCGAACTTGTATTTTAAGTTCGGCTTCCAAAGTTCGGGTTCGGGTTATCGAAGAATCCCGTTATGGATTCCGCTGCCACGGACCATAACGGAATTTGGAATCCATAAGGGGATTCTTCAATGAACCCGAACACTGAACTTAAAAAAACAAGTTTGCGCAACCGTCTTTCACTGCTCTACTTCCTTCTTCTCCTCCACACAGAGCACAGGAGCTCCGCCCCTCATGTCACATGATCATTAGTCCAGGCCCTTTACCACCTCTTATCCAATCCAGTACTGAGCCACGCCCCCTGCACTGATCACATGACGGTGACGTCACCCCAGGTCCTTAGTGCCGTCCAAGGTTCGGGTTCATGGAAGAATCCCCTTATGGATTCAAAATTCCATTATGGTCCGTGGTAGCGGAATCCATAACGGGATTCTTCGAGAACCCGAACTTTGGACGCCAAACTTAAAATACAAGTTCGCTCAACACTAGTTAGGGAGACTCCAGATTCAAGGTAGGTCTTGATATTCTAACTAGCGTCATCTGGAAGTGATGGTTATCAGTAGGGGTGGAATATGGTGTCTCATTATTACCTCAGAGAGCTCTGACCAACCACAACAGAACAATGGTCCTGGCCAGGGTTTTACTTGTTTTATTTTGTGGGCTTTTCCATAAGTGGCTGAAATGTCTGTAAAAGTTCTTATTCATCCAGGTTATGGTGTGCCGGTATTTATAAATCAGAGCAATTGAACTTGTATTTTCTCTTGAAGACGTTTCCCTAGTCATCTGACCGGCTTTCTCAATTAGAATGACTTGTACAAGACCCCTCCGACATAATTACTGGTGACTAGGCATGAGCGAATCGACTTCAGATGAAACATCCGAAGTCGATTTGCATCAAACTTTGTTCTAATACTGTACGGAGCAGGAGCTCCGTACAGTATTAGAATGAGTTAGCTCCAGTGAGCCGAAGTTATTGCTTTGCGAATAATTAGTACTGTAAAAAAACATTTCCCGAACTCGGGTTCGGTTCCAATGTAATAACTTCGGCTCATCGGAGCCAATACATTCTAATACTGTACGGAGCTCCTGCTCCGTACAGTATTAGAACGAAGTTTTATGCAAATCGACTTTGGACGTTTCATCCAAAATCAATTTGCTTATCCCTACTGGTGACTCATGCTTCAGTCAACATAATCTGTTTATCAAAATCAACATGAGGTCAAGTGATTTATGTCAAATTGGAGAAACAAAGCCTGAACAGCAGTGGAGGAGTGTGATATCCATTGTGTGCTCCCAAGGCAGTTTAACTACTACAGGACCGCCTAACGCAGGGATGCGTCCTGCGGGCAGTCCTGTAGCTCTGTGTGGACGCATCGGCGCGTCATCTCGCGAGGGACGCGTGTCTCAAGAGTTGAACTACAGCCTGCCAGCGATGATCAATCGCTGGCAGGCTGTAGATGCGATATAAATCGCATCAAACATGTATACCTGACGCTGTTTTGTTTTGTGAACAGCGTCTGGTATACCTGCTACCTGCTCCTCTGGTCCCATTTGCTGGGATCGACCACCAGAGGACCAGGTAACTATGTAAAGTTGCACCAAACACTACACTAACCCCCCCCCCCACCCCCCCTCACCTATTAACCCCTTGTTAACCCCTTGATCACCCCATCTAGACCCCCTGATCACCCCCCTGTCATTGATCACACCCCTTGTAAGGCTCCATTCAGACGTCCATATGTGTTTTGCGGATCCGTGCATTCACGGATCCGCGGAACTGATCCACGGATCCGCAGACCTGCAGATCCTCAAAACACGGACACCGGCAATGTGCTTTCCGCATTTTGCAGATCCGCACATTGCCAGAACTATATAGAAAATGCTTTTTCTTGTCCGCAATTGCGGACAAGAATAGGACATGTTCTATATTTTTGCGGAACGGAAGTGCAGACCCGGAAGCGCGGATCCGTAATTCCGGATCCGAGCGGGACAAAGTTTGTCCCCATAGAAATGAATGGGTCCTGTGGGGAGTCGCTCTGGTAGATAGCGGTGCGGGTGCAGTATAGAGGCAAAAGGGAGTCCGGAAAGTGTAGCAAACAGTGTTTAATTCACACTTGCATAAAGTATACAGCACACAGTCACTTGGTGTTACTTCACACCCATCAGAAAAACGAGGCAAAACAAAAAGTCACATACAGGTTCCAGTCACCTGGGAGGTTTAGGTGCAGGTTCGCACCTGGCTGTCAGTCCAGCCGCAGGACAATCCACCACAGGCTTCCAGGCCGACTGCACTCCTCCTTGCTGGGCTCTTGCTTCCAGCCCAGGGAGCTCCACAGCACCATCTGCAGCTCCAGGACAATCACTCTCACAGCTGCTGGTGCTGGCTGAGTTTTATGCCCAGCCCCAAAACCAGGACTGGATCGTGGGGAGCAGCCACCCACCCTACACTTTAGCTGCTCCCGGTAAGAGCCGGATCGGCTTTGCAGCCATGCTATCTAGCAAATGTGTCAGTAGCACTACCTGCTGCTGACACCAACAAAACGGCTCTTACCTCACCGAGGCTATGAACCTCGGTGACACGTACCTGCCATCTAGGACGGCACCCTGCACCTTACCACATACCCCCCCCCCTTTGTTCAACCCTGAGGGGGTGGACACACGAAAAACAGTGTACCCGGGAGAGGGCGTCTGCATTTTTCAACAACCGGCCCGCTCTGTGCTCCACCGTGAATTTAAAATTCTGTAGGGACAGAAACCACCTGGTGACCCGGGCATTCCTCTCTTTGGCTTGGCACATCCACTTGAGTGGGGAGTGGTCGGTCACCAGGCGGAAGCTTCTGCCCAACAGGTAATAACGGAGGGCCTCGAGTGCCCACTTGATGGCCAGGCACTCTCTCTCGACTATGCTGTACCTGGCCTCGGCTGGGGTGAGTTTGCGGCTGAGGAAGACAACGGGATGCTCCTCCCCGTTGACTTCCTGCGACAGTACCGCACCAAGGCCAACCTCAGAGGCGTCGGTCTGGACAACGAACTCCTTCTTGAAATCGGGCGTCACCAAAACCGGGGACCCACACAGGGCCGATTTCAAGGCGGAGAAAGCCTTTTCTGCCTGCTCGTTCCAACGGACCGTCCCTGTCTTACGCCCCTTTAACAAGTCTGTCAACGGCGAAGCTATAGTGGCAAAGTGGGGCACAAACCTCATATAATACCCCACAATTCCCAGGAACGACTTTACCTGTCTGGTGGTGACCGGTCGGGGCCAACTCCGTATTGCCTCTACCTTAGTTACCTGCGGCTTGATGACTCCCCACCCAATGACATATCCCAGATATTTAGTCTCTTCCAACCCAATCGCACACTTCTTTGGATTGGCGGTTAGACCAGCTTTCCTCAGGGCATCCACTACCGCCTGCACTTTGGGCAAATGGCTTTCCCAGTCGGTGCTGTGGATGATTACATCATCTAAGTAGGCCGAGGCGTACCGACGATGAGGTCGCAGCACAATATCCATTAACCTTTGGAAGGTGGCGGGGGCGCCATGCAGGCCAAAGGGTAACACCTTGTAATGATACAGGCCCTGCAGAGTGACAAAAGCGGTTTTTTCCTTGGCCGACTCCGTTAAGGGTACCTGCCAGTACCCTTTAGTGAGGTCCAGCACAGAAAAATAACGGGCTTGCCCTAAATTCTCAACAAGCTCGTCTACCCGGGGCATGGGATACGCATCAAACTTGGACACTTCATTTAACTTGCGAAAATCGTTGCAGAACCGCAACGTCCCATCCGGCTTGGGTATTAGGACTATGGGACTGGCCCACTCACTTTTCGACTCCTCAATGACATCGAGCTTCAACATTAACTGCACTTCCTCCGCGATGGCCCGTCGCCGAGCCTCAGGTACCCGGTATGGTTTTAACCGGATCTTGGCCTGAGGCTCAGTGACGATGTCATGTTGGATGAGAGACGTGCGGCCAGGGAGGTCCGAGAACACATCCGTGTTCCGACTGATGAACTCCCTGACTTCCTGAACTTGTTTGGAAGACAGGCTGTCTGCAATTTTTACCGTGGCTACCGCTTCGCAGGCCTCGAACTGTGGGGCTGGACCCTTCTCACCCAGAAGCCCTGGCCGGGGGCTGTGGTCGTCGGCCGCGTCCCTATCTTTCCACGGCTTAAGTAAATTCACGTGGTACACCTGCTCCGGCTTGCGCCGCCCTGGCTGGTGTACTTTGTAATTTACTTCCCCTACCTTCTCAATCACCTCATAGGGGCCCTGCCACCTAGCTAGGAACTTGCTGTCCAGGGTGGGTACCAGAACCAAAACCCGATCTCCCGGATTGAAGTCCCGTACCCGAGCCTGACGATTGTACACCCTACTCTGGGCTTGTTGCGCTGCCTTCATATGCTCCCGGACCAGCGGCAACACCCTTTCCATCCGGTCTTGCATCTGGGTGACATACTCAATTACACTTTTGTGGGGGACAGGCTGTTGTTCCCACGCTTCCTTGGCGATATCCAACAGGCCCCGAGGGTGTCTGCCATAAAGCAGTTCGAAGGGCGAGAACCCAGTAGAGGCCTGGGGCACCTCTCGCACGGCGAACATGAGATAGGGCAGAAGCAGGTCCCAGTCCTTCCCATCTCTAGACACCACCCTCTTTAACATATTTTTTAGAGTTTGGTTAAACCTCTCAACAAGACCGTCTGTTTGCGGATGGTAAACGGACGTCCGTAACTGCTTTATACGCAACAATTTACACAGTTCCCTCATAACTTTGGACATAAAAGGGGTCCCTTGGTCTGTCAGAACCTCTTTTGGCAGGCCCACACGGGAAAACATTTCCATTAACTCTTTGGCAATGAGCTTAGCTGAGGTATGTCGCAGAGGCACCGCCTCCGGATACCGAGTGGCATAGTCGAGAACTACCAGAATGTGTTGGTGGCCCCTGGCAGACTTTGGTACAGGCCCAATTAAATCCATAGCGATTCGCTCAAACGGTACTTCAATAATTGGCAGAGGTACCAGAGGACTACGGAAATGTGGCTGGGGGCTATTTAACTGACAGGTTGGACAGGACTTACAATAACTTTCTACCTGCTTGAACACACCGGGCCAATAAAACCGCTGCAGTATGCGGTCCTGGGTTTTCTACCACCCCAAGTGTCCCCCAAGAACATGTTGGTGGGCAAGCTCCATGACAAGCTTGCGGTACGCTGTGGGCACCACCAACTGTTCAACAGGTTCACCCCGGATTTGGTTCACCCGATATAACATTTCTTGGTGAACAACAAAGCGGGGAAATATTAACTCAGCCCCTGGTTTCTGGGGTTTACCATCAATTTCCAGCACATTCTCCCAGGCCCTGGTTAGGGTTTGGTCCCGGTGATGGGCGGTCCCAAAACTGTCTCCGGAGACGTGGAGGTCTGCCAACTCAGGTCCTGGTGGTAAGTCCTCCATGTCTCCCACCATTACACTCAGTGGGGGTGTCTCCCCCTCTATCACAGAAGTGGTGGTCACCCCTACCGCAGGCCCTTCGGACTCGGGCTCCCAGGGCTCTGGCCTCCCACTGGAACCAGGCCACTCTGCTAGGGTTACCCCTGTCTCAGGGCTATTAGTCACTTTCATCTCAGGCCACAGTGACGGAAAACCAGGGAAGTCTCTCCCAATTATTAGTTCATAGGGCAGCTTTGTGGAGATCGCCACTTCACAAGTCCAGGTGCCGGCCGCCGTGGACAGAGACATTACGGCAGTGGGATAGTCCTTTAAGTCTCCATGTATGCACACCACCCCAACTTTCCGGCCCGTATACTGGGTGGGCTGTACCAGGGCAGCACTTACCAGGGTTACTAGGCTCCCTGAGTCCAGCAGCGCCACTGCCAGATTATCACCCACTTGCACTTTGCACAGGTGACGATTGTCTATTGTCTCGGGGGTGCCGGTTGCACACAGTCTCCGGGCATACATGGAAGCCCGGTACCCATAATTAGTCTCCATGGGTTCTCCCCGGTGTGGACAGTCGGCCCTTACGTGGCCAGGCTCCTGACACCGCCAGCAGACAATCGGGGCTGGGTCCACAGGGGGCACACCCCGAACAGGTCTCTCAGGTATCAGACGTCGGGACTGGATGGGAGACCTCCGGGGTTTGACCGGCCCCCTCCCAACAACACCCCCTTGCAAGTTTTTTGTGGCCTCATAGCGCTCCACCAGATCAACCATTTCAAGGGCATTAGTGGGTGATACTTGGCCGATCCAGTGCTGAAGGGGGTAAGGCAAGGCCCTCCAGAACATGTCAGCCAGCAGACGGTCCAGCATAGCAGCCGGACTTAGAACATCAGGCTGAGGCCACTTTTGCAACCTGTGCAGTAACTCATAGTACTGCGGCCTGGCGGGTTCAGCCGTTTTAAAGTCCCACTGGTGGACCCGCTGAGCCCGGACCAACACGTTTACCCCCAGTCTGGCCAGGATCTCCCCCTTCACCGTGGGGTAATCAGCAGCTTGGTCATCTGCTAGGTCAAAAAAAACCTGCTGGGGTCCGGACGCCAGGAACGGAGCGACCACCTCGGCCCACTGGTCACGGGGTAACTTCTCCCTCACGGCTACCTTCTCAAAGACCGCCAGATACGTCTCAACGTCGTCCGAGGGGGTCATCTTTGGGATCGCCGCACGGACCGCTTTCCGGGCATCATGGTCGTGGTGGGACGCTCCTGCAGCTTGTAACGCCATCACGTGCTGTAATAGTAGCTGGTTGTTTCTCCCGCTGCTGCACGTTAGCCTCTATGAGAGCCTTCACAGCAGCCTCCATGTTGCCAGAAATTCCTGTTTGCAACTTTGCCGGCCTAATATAGGACATCCAGTCGTGCCCAGCAAAAACAAAGATTTTCGGCGTTCACACCAGCCTCACTGCGCATGCCCGCATCCTCCACCAAATGTGGGGAGTCGCTCTGGTAGATAGCGGTGCGGGTGCAGTAAAGAGGCAAAAGGGAGTCCAGAAAGTGCAGCAACAGTGTTTAATTCACACTTGCATAAAGTATACAGCAAACAGTCACTTGGTGGTACTTCACACCCATCAGAAAACGTGAGGCAAAACAAAAAGTCACATACAGGTTCCAATCACCTGGGAGGTTTAGGTGCAGGTTCACACCTGGCTGTCAGCCCAGCCGCAAGACAATCCACCACAGGCTTCCAGGCCGACTGCACTCCTCCTTGCTGGGCTCTTGCTTCCAGCCCAGGGAGCTCCACAGCACGATCAGCAGCTCCAGGATAATCACAGAGACAGCTGCTGGTGCTGGCTGAGTTTTAAACCCAGCCCCAAAACCAGGACTGGGTCGTGGGGAGCAGCCACCCACCCTACACTTTAGCTGCTCCCGGTAAGAGCCGGCCCGGATCGGCTTTGCAGCCACGCTATTTAGCAACTGTGTCAGTAGCACTACCTGCTACTGACATCAACAAACGGCTCTTACCTCACCGAGGCTATGAACCTCGGTGACACGTACCTGCCATCTACGACGGCACCCTGCACCTTACCACAGTCCGCAATTCCGTTCCGCAAACAGAATTGCGGACGTGTGAATGGGGCATAAGGGTCCCTTATCACCGCCAGTTAGTTAGCTACTTGTTAGGTAGTTAGCGCCCACCGCACCGCAGTCACTGATTTTGGCAGAGATTTTTTCATCCACATTGATCGATGCGAATGAAAAAATCTGTGCCGTTCATTTTTATTTTTTTTTCAGCGCAGAGGCCGAACGGAAAAAAAAAATCTCATTACCCGTATGCTCAATATACGGAGAATCGCAGAAACTCCTAATGCTGGCCATACGTGTAATGATTGCAGAGACCCTCAAATGCCAGGGCAGTACAAAAACCCCACATGTGACCCCATTTTAGAAAGAAGACACCCCAAGGTATTCTGTGAGGGGTATGGTGAGTTCATGCAAAATTTTATTTTTTGTCACAAGTTAGTGGAATATGAGACTTTGTAAAAAACAAAATTAAAAAAATTAAAATATATCAATTTCCGCTAACTTGTGCCAAAAAAAAAAAAATCTGTGAACTCGCCATGCCCCTCACAGAATACCTTGGGGTGTCTTCTTTCCACAATGGGGTCACATGTGGGGTATTTATACTGCCCTGGCATTTTAGGGGCCCTAAAGCGTGAGAATCCAAATGCGTAAAAATGGCCTGTGAAATCCTGAAGGTACTCATTGGTTTTAGGGCCCCTTTGCGCATCTTGGCTGCAAAAAAGTGTCACTCATGTGGTATCGCTGTACTCAGGAGAAGTAGGGCAATGTGTTTTGGGGTGTATTTTTATATATACCCATACTTTGTGTGAGAAATATCTCTGTAAACGACAATTTTTAAATTTTTTTATACAAAGTTGACAATTTACAGAGATATTTCTCTCACCCAACATGGGTATATGTAAAAATACACCCCAAAACACATCGCCCTACTTCTCCTGAGTACGGCGATACCACATGTGTGACACTTTTTTGCAGCCTGGATGCGCAAAGGGGCCCAAATTCCAACGAGTACCTTTAGCTTTTACATGGCGGCTCACAATTTAGCCCCACCCAAAATGCCAGAACAGTAAACACACCCCACAAATGACCCCATTTCGGAAAGTAGACACCCCAAGGTATTCACTGAGGGGCATAGTGAGTCCATGGGAGATTTTTTTTTTTTTTGCCAGAAGTTAGCAGAAATGGAAACTTTATTATTATTTTTTTTTTCCTCAAAAAGTGTCATTTTCCGCTAACTTGTGAAAAAAAATGAAATGATACATGAACTCACCATGCCCCTCCGTGAATACTTTGGGGTGTCTTCTTTCTAAAATGGTGTGATTTGGGGGGTATTTATACTTTCCTGACATTCTAGCACCTGAAGAAACATGACAGGCGCTCAGAAAGTCAGAGCTGCTTCAAAATGCAGAAATTCACTTTTTTGCACCATAGTTTGTAAACGCTATAACTTTTACCCAAACCAATAAATATACACTTATTGGACTTTTTTTTTTATCAAAGACATGTAGAACAATAAATTTAGAGAAAAATTTATATAGAAATGTAGTTTTTTTTGAAAAATTTTACTACAAAAAGTGAAAAATGTAATTTTTTTGCAAAAATGTCGTTAAATTTTTATTAATAGCAAAAAAAGTAAAAATGTCAGCAGCAATGAAATACCACCAAATGAAAGCTCTATTAGTGAGAAGAAAAGGAGGTAAATTTCATTTGGGTGGTAAGTTGTATGACGGAGCAATAAACGGTGAAAGTAGTGTAGTGCAGAATTGTAAAAAGTGGCCTGGTCATTAAGGGGGTTTAAGCTAGGGGGGGCTGAGGGGGTTAATGGGCTTCTGTCACCCCCCAAAAGTCTTTTTTTTTTCGGCTCACAAAAATGCTTATAGGGCGATTATACTATATCTACTGTTTTTAACTTTTTCTGTAGGTTAATTTCGCTAAAAAACGCAATTTTATAATATGTAAATTACCTCGCTACCAGCAAGTAGGGTGGTTACTTGCTGGTAGCCGTCGCATCCTACTTTTGAAAAAACGCCCCCTCCTCCTGTTGAGTGACAGGGCCAGCGAGCGCTCTCCTCCTCTGGCTGGCCATGTCTCCATTCAAAATCTCGCGCCTGCGCCGTTTCGGTCTTCAGTCGGCGCAGGCGCACTGAGAGGAGGACGCTCACTCGGCCGCTCCTTCCTGCGCCGATGACGCCTCCTTACCAGCGATGCCGGCGTCTTCTCTTCCGGGTGTAGCTGTGACGTCATCGGCGCAGGCGTGCCGAGTAAGGAGCGGCCGAGCGAGTGTCCTCCTCTCAGTGCGCCTGCGCCGACTGAAGACCGAAACGGCGCAGGCGCGAGATTTTGAACGGAGACAGGTCCAGCCGGAGGAGGAGAGCGCTCGCTGGCCCTGTCACTCAACAGGAGGAGGGGGCGTTTTTTTGAAAGGAGGATGCAGCGGCTACCAGCAAGTAACCGTCCTACTTGCTGGTAGCGAGGTAATTTAAATATTATAAAATTGCGTTTTTTAGCGAAATTAACCTACAGAAAAAGTTAAAAACAGTAGATATAGTATAATCGCCCTATAAGCATTTCTGTGAGCCCAAAAAAAAAATATGACTTTTGGGGGGTGACAGAAGCCCTTTAAATGACACCTAATAGTTTTAGTCATGCAAATTGCAATCAATATCTCACCGCCATGAGGTCCTTGACCTAGTGTTCGTTATGATAAACAGATTATGCTGACTGAAGCATGAGTCACCAGTATTTATGCCAGAGATGTCTTCTAATTAAGAAAGACAGTCAGGTGACTAGCGAAATGTCTTCAAGAGAAAATACCTCAATAAAGTCCAGGTGATCTGACGTATCACTAGTGATCAGAAGCTGAAATCTTCACATCATCGAGAAACCTTGGGCAATAAATAGCTGTCCCGATGCTGCGTGTGACGTGTCGCATAGTATGGACGTACACTATAGACACAGAGCACGCTCCCCATCAGTTTTGCCGCCGCGGTTGCGCTTTTCTTTTCTTCAAACTTATCCTTGTGGTTCTGAGTTACTGGTATGGCCTCTGGATCAGCACTGAGCGGGTGAACTTACAAACTATTATACAAGAACAGTCCAACTCCTCCAGGCTTGTCTGCAGCTGCTATAATGTGGAGTCCTCCAACTGTTCACCACCAACCCTACGCGATCTACCGATGGTGGTCATGTACGTCAGCAGCTCCTCGGGCTTTGTTCACATAGATGCAGCCTCTATGGAATGTGGACAGTTCACATATGTATTTGACACCGCAGTTTTGTCCATTAAAAACTCATTGTGAAAAACCTCAGCAGATCAATCCTTCCAACCGTGAAAATGTCCTCCTGGAGATACAACAGTGACTACAGAGCACAACCACGAAGACTGTGAGGACTACAAGGCTGCCTTAAAACATGGCAGATTTTATTGCAGGAAATTTCTGCAACTGAAAAATCAGTTCTATTCATCTGAATGGGGTTTGCTTTGTCCATGTGCTTCCCTCCAAAACTACCCGAATTCAGGTGAATGGAACCAGTTTCTACTGCAGAAATCTCTGCAACAAAATCTGCCGTGTGAAGGCACTCTTACCTGGCTGTCATGGAGATTCCGCCTATACGGGCACTGACACACGAACACTCGGTTTTCTTCTGACAGGGAAAAGGAAGTGTAGTGCCCTGGAGCGAGGGCACTCTGAAGTCTGGACATTTTCCCATTTCCCCTATGCTAAGTTATAAATAAACTTTATTTTACTTGAAAGGGTTAACATGCACTGTTTATACTGTGTAACTGCATTTTATATGTATGGTGTGATATATATCCTGTTTATTTGCACTGTGTTTGTGAGACTTTGTGGAAAGGGTTAATGAATACTGAGAGACTTTTGGGACTTTGAAGGAGAAGCTGGTAATTATCCACAGCTGCCATAGGGTTTAAACAAGAGCACGTATTGGAGAGAAAAATCCAGACGTTGTTTACCACCAAACCCAGACAGACTGATCTTTTGAATGTCTGGTTTAGCTCTGTTGTTATGTCTGGAAAACCTGCTGTGTCATTGCCATTGAGTGTCATTGAATCTCTAATGTAAGTCTATGACAGACGGGACCGGTAACTTTGAAATTGTTTGTGCTGAGCTTCTCCACTCCACCCCTCCCACTGGGGGCTTCCTGTCTAGCTAAAAATGGTATATAAGGAGAGCAGTCAGAGCCCCTAGGGTTTTGAAGTTAGGGACCAGTGCTTGAAAAGGAGACTCTGCCAGTCTGCATGAGTGACCAGAAGACGACGCTGAGATGGGGTCGCTGAGCCACAGACCATGGGTCACCAACCCTGTGACCACGGAGCCACTCTGACTACTGAGCTACAGACCATAGGACTTTGACTAGGGTACCAGCCTTCTGACGAGAGAGAGGGACAGCTAGCTCAGGCCTTTCCTCAGCATCAAACCCGTGTTCTGCCAGGGAGGAGACTGGAGAAGCCAGCCCTATGTCTCGCCTGTATTGTTTTGCACTTGAATTCCTCCGGTAAAGAAGCACACTGGTTTATTGCAGACCCCGACTCTCTGGACTTATTTCTTATTGGGGTGCACCACGCCTTACCATCCTTTCCGGAGAGCAGCAACATGTAGTGACTCCTCAACGGTGTCTGCGGGACCCAGCGTAGCATTGGGGACACACCCCAAACCAGGGCACTGCACATGTAAGTGGTGGTGGAGTGGTGTAAAGCACACCCCCACTGGACTCTGGAGCAGCGGAAATGTCTTCTGCGCAGTGACCAGAGGAATGGGCTGTATTTATAGGTTCAACCTACCGGTCGACTGTGTGAGGACTCGGGGAAGCCTTAGCCCTTTCTGTTGCAAGTGGAGATGTTTCTTAGGCTACTTCCACACGAGCCTATTACATACATGGGTCCTGGACCGACCACTGGTTTACAGACGAGAACTCACAGCATCGTGGATCCCTATGCTTACATGTTGGCTAATTTCATCTTTTATGTTGACCTAAAAATCCTCGCCATTGGCAGCACGCCTCCCGGTGTAAGCAATGTCGACAGCAGACAACACGTGGACCAAATCACCTTCTCAGTCCACGGTTTGCATCGGGCGGTGTAAGAAGTCCTTCTAACGAGCGCCAATCAACTTGCTACATTGGTGCTCGTTCTAGTCTGGCATCATCCCATGTATCAGGACCTTTACGGTGGCAGTAATACCGACCAGTGTAAAATCTGCTCAATGAGCGGCAATCGACCTGCCATTCAGGGATGGGCAAACTGCGGCTCTCTAGCTGTTGCAAAACTACAACTCCCAGCATGCAAAGACTGCTTACAGCTATCAGCCTACAGCAGGGCATGGTGGGAATTGTAGTTTTACAACAGCTGGAGGGCCGCAGTTTGCCCGTCCCTGTGCTATATCATCGACCACCGCCCGTCCATGGCGACAACCGTCTCGGAAATGCCACCACTACACCCCCCCCATGGCTGTCTGGGAGGCTTCACCAACAACCCCCCACAGAAAAGGTCCTTATGGTGTCACCACCACCTCTGACCAGGAACAATAACCACCATCATCCCCTTTTTACCTTTACAAGACGCTGCAGTTAAATACAACAAACTTTTATTTACAAGAAGAAAAAAAAACAAAAAACAAAACTAAAGCGTTATTAGTTCCAAATGAAGATGACATCACGTAAAGATATACAGGTTAGGTTCATAGTGTGCAAAGCTAGTGCCGTCTCCACCCTCACAGCACGGAAGCAGTTAATACAGGCCACGTGACAGCTGTGCCCCCCCTACAGTCCTCCTGACACGTCCGTAAACCGGGGCCCTCGCTCATGCAGCCTCCTCCCATAACAAGACTGACCACCACGTCCTCCGACACTGAAGTCCCAACCAGTGGCTGAGCCACGAGACCCCGACCTTCCCGGACAGCTACCGACCACCAGGATATTTCTGCAGAACTATCAGCCAATCACCAGCGATATCACACAACCGCACAAAGCTGGACCAATCACGGCTGTAAACACTACACATGAAGCTGCAGTTGAGCACTAGGAGGCGTCATCCAGGGGCTGGATGAAAAGCAAGACGAGGCAGGCAGGAAGCCATGGTCCCCCCCTCTACTGTGCAATGCCCCCCCCCCCCCCCCCGATATAGCAAGATATGATTGTCCCATCACCCACAGGTAAAAGCCGGCAGAGCGTAGATAACCACACGGAGCCTCAACATAATGCACTCGCCAACAGAAAGAACCATTGCTTACTCCTCTCTGCCTAAATCCCCGAGGGGGTGGCATCATGTACGACTAACAGAATACCACCGCGGTGTAAACTGTGTGCAGAACATGGATGTGTGGCCAGGTCAATCCAGAGACCACAGTCACGATACTATTGACCTCTAAGTCCGGCCAGCATAGGTGAGAGAACATAGTCATGCTACCATCGACCTCTGTGTCCTTCCAGGACGGTCCTGAGACTGCAGTCACGACTCTACAAACCTCAGTGTCTGAACAGGACCGTTCAGAGACCTTAGTCACACTACTATTAACCGTTAAGTTGGGCCAGTCTAGACGAGAGACCTTATTCATGCTACCATCGACATCTGTGTCCTGCACGTCTACCGTCGCGCTACTATCGACCTCTGTATTGAGCCAGGACAGTCCAAAAACTGCAGTCATGATCCTACAAACCTCAGTGTCTGAACAGGACATCTCAAGGATCTTAGTCATGCTACTATCGACCTGGGTGTCCTGCCAGGACAGTCCTGAGACTGCAGTCAACCTGGCATCAGCCAAGACTGTCCTGAAACCGTGGAAGAACTGCTCTGAACCTCTTTTTCTAGCCATGATTGCCCCGAGTCTCCGACCAAACCAGCATTGACCTCTGTGTCCAGCCCAAGGAGTCCAGAGTCTGCAGGTGTACAGACTTCTGTATCTGGCAGGCACAGCATGGAGGTTGCAGCCAGCATTCTGCCATTGACATCTTGTGTTCCTTATGACGATGGGCGGGATATCTTCCTGCGTCCTGCACTGTTCCTGGCAGCAGGGAAGTGGAAGTGACAGAGGAGGGTGGACGCTCCGCTGCAGAGCGGTTCGGGTAACAGTCCAGCCTGCTGATGCTACTAATTGCTATGATGACACCGTAACGGCCATCATGTTTCCATTCCGAGCAAAGAAGAATTTGCTGAAAGCTTCTTCAAGTAAACAGGTGAGTCGGTTCTGGTCGGCCTGAAACATGAAGGCAAGGTTAGCACTGGGCGCTCTACACGACTGGGCGCTCTACACAACTGGGCGCTCTACACAGCTCTATCCTGACTCCATCTACACGGGGTCCTCACCTCGCTGACAAAGCCCAGCTGCACAAGCTCCATGGCCAGGTCTGGGATGTTCTCATCTACAGAGAGAGAGAGAGAGAGAGAGAGGTCATAGCACGAGGAACCCATCCAGGCCCTGCAGGACATGTCACCGTGCCCTCCGCTGGGTACTTACTGGGTAACACGTCACAGCTTAGGTGTCTGTTCAGCTTGTCCTCCAGCTTCAGTAATAACGTCACCTAAAGAGTGAAAAGACTATAAGAGGAGCGTGAGGAGGAAGCGGGTAACTAAGAGGAGGGCGAGGAGAAAGCGGGTCATTAAGAGGAGCGTGAGGAGGAAGCGGGTAACTAAGAGGAGGGTGAGGAGAAAGCGGGTCATTAAGAGGAGGGTGAGGAGGAAGCGGGTCACTAAGAGGAGGGTGAGGAGAAAGCGGGTCATTAAGAGGAGGGTGAGGAGGAAGCGGGTCACTAAGAGGAGAGTGAGGAAGCAGGTCACTAACTAAGGGGAGAGTGAGGAGGAAGCGGGTCACTAAGAGGAGGGTGAGGAGGAAGCGGGTCACTAAGAGGAGAGTGAGGAGGAAGCGGGTCACTAACTAAGGGGAGAGTGAGGAGGAAGCGGGTAACTAAGAGGAGGGTGAGGAGGAAGCGGGTCATTAAGAGGAGAATGCGGGTCATTAAGAGGAGAGTGAGAAAGCGGGTCACTAAGAGAAGCGTGAGGAGGAAGCGTGTCACTAAGAGGAGAGCGAGGAGGAAGTGGGTCACTAAGAGGAGAGTGAGGAGGAAGTGGGTCACTAAGAGGAGAGTGAGGAGGAAGCGGGTCACTAAGAGGAGAGTGAGGAAGAAGCGGGTCACTAAGAGGAGAGTGAGGAGGAAGCGGGTCACTAAGAGGAGAGCGAGGAGGAAGCGGCTCACTAAGAGGAGAGTGAGGAGGAAGCGGGTCACTAAGAGGAGAGTGAGGAGGAAGCGGGTCACTAAGAGGAGCGTGAGGAGGAAGCGGGTCACTAAGAGGAGCGTGAGGAGGAAGCGGGTCACTAAGAGGAGAGCGAGGAGGAAGCGGGTCACTAAGAGGAGAGCGAGGAGGAAGCGGCTCACTAAGAGGAGAGCGAGGAGGAAGCGGGTCACTAAGAGGAGAGCGAGGGGGAAGCGGGTCATTATACAGATGGAGTCTTACGTGGTGCTTTGTGCCTTCATCGACAGACTCAATGTTGCACTGCATCTGAACCACCTGCACAACACACAGAAGAGTGTAAGCTCTGTGGATCAGGGCAGTGACCAGTCTATAACTTTACTAAACCTACAACTTGCCTTTCGTGTCTCCAGCTCAGCTGGTTCAGGAGTTGGGGTCTTCACAGAGGGAGGGACGACGGGGGATTTTACCACTTCCTGCTGTGGCTGTTGAGGTCGAGGAATTCCAAATGCGGTCAAGGGGTAAATGCCATTTCTACAGGACAGGAAATAAGCTGGTGACCAACTACAACACCCAGCAGCTTCCTCGTAGATAAAAATACTGCCTCCCGTCTGTTACAGCATACATCATCCCCTGCCAGTACCCACTACAACACCCAGCAGTCCTACATGTCATATACACTTCCATTCTCCCTACAGGGGACAAGCCGCTGAGATCTGTTCACACAAACTCCATAGAAACGTTACCTGACATCTTCTAGAAACTTGTCCAGCTCCAGAGCCGGTGACTGCGAGAACCTGAGGAACAGAGAGAAACTGCGTCATGTAGACAGGAACCATACAAAGAGCAGGACAATATGCAGAGCCACGCTATATGTAGACCAAGACCATCCACGGATACTCACATCATGTTCACACCAACCCGGTCACTGTGCGTGATCTCAGCTAGGACGGCGCTCATGTCCCGGTTCTTCGTCATTTCTTCTAAGGCATTTTCTGGGATCATATCTGAAGGGGGAAAGGAGGCTTCAAACAACAGCGCCAAGAAAGAGGTTGTCAGAGGCACGGTTCAGGGGACAGACCACTCACGCTGATGAGACACGATGCAATGAGCCGCCAGCAACTTCAGAGATGGCACCTCAAACAAAGCCGGGTGGAAGAGCAGCTCTCGGGCGTTGGGACGTTTACTGGGGTCCATCTCCAGACACTTCTGGATGAATTCCTACCATAAACACACGCAAGCCAGTGAGGTCGGAGCCCAGACATGGAGTCTCATAGATTACATACTCATATAAGCACAGCGCTGAGCAGACGTGTCATCGCCCTTGTCACCATAAGACACATGGAGGGATCATGTACCGTCAAGCCATCATGGAGACCGGCAGAGGCGACCAGCCCTTCATGTATGATGGAGACATTAAAAAAATCACGGAGGGAGAGCCTGGGGGTGCTGAAGTGGATACTCACCCTCTGCAGAGGGTCCTCCAGAAACTGGATGGCGTTGTTTATAGCTTCCTGGGGCACATATGACGACTCTCCGTTCCCCTGAATCTCCAGAACTGCCATCTGCAGACACAAGGGCCACAGTTACGGGCAGCAGGGAATATATTGAGTTTATTATGACGGCTACACCACATGGAGCAGATCACGCATCATGATCCCGACACCTCCAGTCACTTGCAGGATTCTGGATTTTATGCATCGACTGGACAAGCCAAAGGGTATACAAACGAAACAACCCCAACATCATGGTGTACGAGCTGTGAAGTCCCCTCACCTCCAGGGCGCACATCCCGAAAGAGTAGATGTCCACGGCAGTGGTCACATTTGTCACCTCTGTAAGAGACATGATGGTGATCATTTGAAGGTTGAAGTGTGACCCCCTCAGACCCACATCCAGGAGAACATCTAGTACATACATGCACCAGGGACTGTGCCGGCACAATGGCCATTTACCTCCGTATTCAGGTGCAAAGAAGTGCAGGTTCTTCTGCTCCTCGCGACACGTCTTCACGTGGTTGTTGATGGTATCTGGGGCCACTGGAGAAAGGAAGAAACCACAATCAATCAACTGCACAAAAATGAAGCCACGTCATCAAAAGTATAACAGAGCAAGAACCTGGAGAAAACTGCACACAATTCTGGATCCTGATCAGTCTTTACATACACCACCCCTGCAGGATGGGGAAAGTCACATCGTATGGACAGCAGCAGGAGCACCAGGGCCCCATGTGGTCACGTGAAGACTATCTGTCATCATCATGGTTACTATTTGTGGTCATCAGAGATGCGAGAGCCATCAATGGTCACTTAGGTCACGTGCAGAGCATTCCTGGTAACGGTTTCCAAAAGACTGCCATAGCAGCCACGAGGGAGCCCGGAAGGGTCATCAAAGTCACCGGAAGAGCACCTGTGGTAACTGTGGCCAGGAGGAGGTCATAGGAGCTGTGTGCAGACCCAGTGATTACTTCTGGGTCAAGGACAGCTGATGTGTGGGCTGATCTGTGGGCTGATCTGGTGTTCAGGAGGCTGCCACTTGGATTTCTGCCAAGGATTTACAAATTCATATTCGCATGTGGATTAGCCCTATTTATATCCGCACTGGTTGTATCCCACATGGAAACCGGGTCAAGCAGTGAAAAGTCACTTTTAATTTCCGTGAAAGGAAGATCTGTGACCGTCTGCACCGCCATGAGGAATTCCCATTGAAAGCAACTGGAGGATATTTATGTGTGGATTTCACATGGATCTCCACACTGAATACACGTCACAGTACATGAGAAATTTGCATCATCTGGAACCATCATGAGATCTTCTCACCCCAACCTTAACCAGTCACCCAGAAACCACCATAGGGTCTCCTCACCCCAAACTTTACCAGTCACCCAGAAACCACCATAGGGTCTCCTCACCCCAAACTTAACCAGTCACCCAGAAACCACCATAGGGTCTCCTCACCCCAACCTTAACCAGTCACCCAGAAACCACCATAGGGTCTTCTCACCACAACCTTCACCAGTCACCCAGAAACCACCATAGGGTCTCCTCACCACAACCTTCAGTAGTCACGCAGGAACAAACACAGGGTCTCCTTATCCCAACCTTCAACAGACGCCTGGGAACCATTACAAGGTCTTCTCACCCCAACCTTCACCAGTCACCCAGAAACCACCATAGGGTCGCATCACCCCAACCTTCGGTAGACCCGAAGGAACAAATACAGGGTCTCCTTACCCCAACCTTCAACAGACACCTGGGAACCATCACGAGGTCTTCTCACCCCAACCTTCACCAGTCACCCAGAAACCACCATAGGGTCCCCTCACCCCAACCTTCGGTAGACACGAAGGAACAAATACAGGGTCTCCTTACCCCAACCTTCAACAGACACCTGGGAACCATCACGCGGTCTTCTCAACCAAACCTTCATCAGTCACTAAGAAACTACCATAGGGTCTCCGCACATCAACATCCAACAGTCACCTATTAAGTACCACAGGTCTCCTCTCCCAATCCCTCACCAGTCACTTGGAAACCACAATAGCAGCTCCCAACTTTCCCCAGTCGCCCAGGAACCTCACAACAGGGTCTCCTCTCCTCAACCTTCACTGGTCACCCAGGAACCACAAGTCTCTTTTCCTGAAAGCCTCACCAGTCACTAAGGCCCAACACAGGGTCTTCTCATACCAAGCCTCACCAGTCACCCAGGACCCAACACAGGTTCTCCTCACTGCAACCCCCACCAGTCGCCTAAGAACAAATACAGGGTCTCTTCACCCCAACCCCACCAGTTACCTAAGCACAAGTACAGAGTCTCCTTACCCCAACCTTCACTAGTCACCCAGTACGCAGCACAGGTTCTCCTCACCCGAACCCTCACCAGTCACCCAGGAACAAATACAGGGTCACCTCATTCCAATCTTCACCAGTCACCCAAAAACCACCATGGGATCTAATTTCCCCAAGCTTCACTAGTCACCAAGGAACCACCACATATCTCCTCAGCCCAGCCTTTGTCAGTCAACCAGAACCACCTCCAGAGCAGAGCTAGGAACAGAGAGCAAAGCTCGCTCCTACAGATTCCCAGGAAAATTACCAGTGGGCAGTAAGTGGGCAAACAGGAACCACCACAGGTCTCCTCACCCCAGCCTTCATTTGTCACCAAGGAACCACCACAGGTCTCCTCAACATAGCCTATGTCAGTCAACCAAAACCAACTCCAGAGCAGAGCTGGGAACCGAGAGCAAGGCTCGCTCCTACAGATTCCCAGGAAAATTACCAGTGAGCAGACAGGAGATGAAGCGACCTCTGCCCTACATCACTGTCCTGCTGGCTGGAGCAGACATATACAGATGGCAGGGGCCTGGGCCTTGCAATACTGCAATATCTGACCAGACACACAAGAGAAGAGGTCTACAATGACTAGAGAACCTGCTCACTGTGAGGGAGGAAAGGGCCAAAATGAACAAAACGAGAAATTCAGAGCTATCCTGATATACTCGGGTTCCCCAAATGTAGTCAGTACGTCATATGTCAGGACCGGATGTGTCTGAGAAGAGACACTTCACTATTTGTGATTGGGAAAGGCGGAGAAGAGAACTGCAAGGTACATCACCAATCGTGAGGATGACCTGCCAAGGTGCGGCTACTCTCCCGATACCGGGAAGCCAGAAGAACACGCAGATCGGCGGTTGGTTTCACGGCACGGCCTCAACTTCCTGAGGGGATCATAATGTCATCTCCTAGTAGCTGGTAAACATCTACTCCAGTATCATAGATGTAGTTCTAGGCACCCCACCCCTCAACATGATGATCCAGAACTCCGATCAGATCAATGAAGAGTTTGTGTCCACAGCAGAGGGACTGAAGGCAGACGTGAAATGTCCACAACTACTACTCCAATCATTATCAGAACACCTACATCGAGAGCAGCAGAGATGACATAGTAGATGAGCGCCTCAATGCACGTCTCAGAACGTTAGGGGGTCTGATAATGGCATCTATACATGGTCACATCAACGCACCTACAAACAGTTCATGTTTACTCACCTGCTGGAAACCAACAACATGCTGCTGTTGACTGATCTCTCATTAGTATTGTGTGTGTGATGGTGTCTTGTTAAGAATGGACCTCGCTCATTAACACGTGACGTTATTAATCATTTATTATGTGGTGCATCGTAACATTCAGCAGCAGAAGCTTGTTGATGGTTTCCAGGTGGTAAAAGCGTAAAAACACTCTACAACTAAAGACAATCCGTAATATCCGCACACGGCAGCAGTCTGGACGCCATTCACTGCAGACCCCCGTGTACAGCTGTGACTATCGTTACCCGAGAGCGAGCCTCCAGCAATATCAGAACCTCCGCACCCCCCAAAACAAGCAGAGCATCAATAAGCAAGCAGCTGAAGGGGGGCCCGAGAGGCCACCCTGCCCACCCCACCCACAGATCCTTGCAGCAGGAGGGTGGAAATGCGATGAAGATGAGGAAGGGTTAAAGAGAAGCCATCTATAGGGGGCAGGGGACATGCACACATGGAGGGGCTCCTACATGCTACGGAGCTACATAATTCAGCAGCTAACAAAGCCGTGGAAGCCCTGCCCTGATCTGCAAAGCCAGGCCAGTAGGGAAGGACAAGCAGCCTCGTTCAAGCAGACCCCTGACCCCAGAGCTGCAATCACCCATGTAACCAGGCTTGGCAAAGGGAAATGACTCCATGGAAATGTCCCATAATGCTCTAGGAGATGGCATGTTACATGGGCGAGTGCTACAAGCCGAACACAGATACAACAACAGAAACATCACAGGAGCTGAAGAGTCATCTCACCATTAGCAAAAATCCTATGAAAGACTGGTGTGGAAACAGAGCGGCCGAAGCGGGAGAGAAACGAGACAAGTCAATGAGTGGATGGAACGGCTGGGAGTGGAGGGAGCACGTAATATTATACAAGTGGTGGTACATGCAGCGTCACACCCATCAGACCCAAGGAGAGCTGCACCTGCACACCCATCAGACCCAGGGAGAGCTGCACCTGCACACCCATCACATCCAGGGAGAGCGGCCCCTGCACACCCATCACATCCAGGGAGAGCTGCACCTGCACACCCATCAGACCCAAGGAGAGCTGCACCTGCACACCCATCACATCCAGGGAGAGCTGCACCTGCACACCCATCACATCCAGGGAGAGTGGCACCTGCACACCCATCACATCCAGGGAGAGCGGCACCTGCACACCCATCACATCCAGGGAGAGCTGCACCTGCACACCCATCACATCCAGGGAGAGCTGCACATGCACACCCATCAGACCCAAGGAGAGCTGCACCTGCACACCCATCAGACCCAAGGAGAGCTGCACCTGCACACCCATCAGACCCAAGGAGAGCTGCACCTGCACACCCATTACATCCAGGGAGAGCTGCACCTGCACACCAATCACATCCAACGAGAGCTGCACCTGCACACCCATCACATCCGGGGAGAGCTGCACCTGTACACCCATCAGACCCAGGGAGAGCTGCACCTGCACACCCATCACATCCAGGGAGAGCTGCACCTGCACACCCATCAGACCCAGGGAGAGCTGCACCTGCACACCCATCAAATCCAGGGAGAGCTGCACCTGCACACCCATCAGACCCAAGGAGAGCTGCACCTGCACACCCATCAGACCCAGGGAGAGCTGCACCTGCACACCCATCACATTCAGGGAGAGCGGCACCTGCACACCCATCACATCCAGGGAGAGCTGCACCTACACACCCATCACATCCAGGGAGAGCTGCACCTACACACCCATCAGACCCAAGGAGAGCTGCACCTGCACACCCATCAGACCCAGGGAGAGCTGCACCTGCACATCCATCAGACCCAAGGAGAGCTGCACCTGCACACCCATCACATCCAGGGAGAGCTGCACCTGCACACCAATCACATCCAACGAGAGCTGCACCTGCACACCCATCGCATCCAGAGAGAGCTGCACCTGCACACCCATCAGACCCAGGGAGAGCTGCACCTGCACACCCATCACATCCAGGGAGAGCTGCACCTGCACACCCATCAGAGCCAGGGATTGCTGCACCTGCACACCCATCACATCCAGAGAGAGCTGCACCTGCACACCCATCAGACCCAAAGAGAGCTGCACCTGCACACCCATCAGACCCAGGGAGAGCTGCACCTGTACACCCATCAGACCCAGGGAGAGCTGCACCTGCACACCCATCACATCCAGGGAAAGCTGCACCTGCACACCCATCAGACCCAAGGAGAGCTGCACCTGCACACCCATCAGACCCAAGGAGAGCTGCACCTACACACCTATCAGACCCAAGGAGAGCTGCACCTACACACCTATCAGACCCAAGGAGAGCTGCACCTGCACACCCATCAGACCCAAAGAGAGCTGCACCTGCACACCCATCAGACCCAAGGAGAGCTGCACCTGCATACCCATCACATTCGGGGAGAGCTGCACCTGCAGACCCAGAGAGAGCTGCACCTGCACACCCATCACATCCGGGGAGAGCTGCACCTGCAAACCCATCACACCCGGGGAGAGCTGCACCTGCACACCCATCACATCCAGGGAGAGCTGCACCTGCACAGCCAGTGAGAGCTGCACCTGCACACCCATCACATCCAGGGAGAGATGCACCCGCATACACACACACACACATACACATACCAGACACAGGAAGGGTTTTTTTTTTCACGTGCGTGAAAAACGGATCCAAAACGGATTGCATCAGCGCTGAAAAAACTCAAACACTGAATGCAATCGCAGACAAAACTGACTGAACTTGTGTGCAAAACCTTCCATTTTTTCCTGAACAGATGTTGACACAATCCATATATTTTGTGTGAAAGAGGCCTAAAATGCAATACTCAAAAAAGAGTTTTTATTTGATCTTTTTCTAAGTTATGGAGCGGCCATCTTGCCTGTGAAAATCAGACACAGAGGCATAAGAACCTAAGTCAATAAACGACTCAGTGACTTCCACTGCAAAGTGTAGTGAGCATGCTCTGTGCATCGTACACACATCACTGTGCAGGGAGGAGGAGGAGGTGAATGTTGTCAGCATGCTCTGTGCATCGTACACACATCACTGTGCAGGGAGGAGGAGGTGAATGTTGTCGGCATGCTAGGTACTATGTTCTGGGAGAGGGAAGTGAGAAGCTGTGACCATGCTCTGTGTCATGCACAGAAATAACTGTGCAGGGAGGGGGAAGAGGTGAGCCATATTAGTAAAATGACTGGGCGCTCTCTTGTATCTGGGATTGATGGCTCTGTCTATTTATTAAGGTGACCGAAAATGAATACACTTGAAAATGATAATGATAAAAATTACATAATAATCGCACAGCATTTAAAACAAAAAAAGTATTTTTTTTTACTTTTTATGAACATGACTGAAAAACGCATCAGAACCGCATCAAAATCGCAGATAATGGTTTTGTGCGTTTTTTGTGCATCCTAACTATCCAGTTGTGGGGGACAAACGTGTGTATGGATTTTATCACAGGATGTTGCTTAATGCGCATATATATTGTTTAAACAATCGCATATAAATAAGCAGCAACCCAACATATATATTCAAGGTAGGATCGTATAAAGATACAGCTAATCAACTTATTATCCCTGCCAGGATTTCATGAAAACTCGCCAATTATCCATGCCAGGATTTCATGAAAACTCGCCAATTATACATGCCAGGATTTCATGAAAACTCGCCAATTATCCATGCCAGGATTTCATGAAAACTCGCCAATTATCCATGAAAGGATTTCATGAAAACTCGCCAATTATCCCTGCCAGGATTTCATGAAAACTCGCCAATTATCCCTGCCAGGATTTCATGAAAACTCGCCAATTATCCCTGCCAGGATTTCATGAAAACTCGCCAATTATCCCTGCCAGGATTTCATGAAAACTCACCAATTATCCCTGCCAGGATTTCATGAAAACTCGCCAATTATCCCTGCCAGGATTTCATGAAAACTCACCAATTATCCATGCCAGGATTTCATGAAAACTCGCCAATTATCCCTGCCAGGATTTCATGAAAACTCACCAATTATCCCTGCCAGGATTTCATGAAAACTCGCCAATTATCCCTGCCAGGATTTCATGAAAACTCGCCAATTATCCCTGCCAGGATTTCATGAAAACTCGCCAATTATCCCTGCCAGGATTTCATGAAAACTCGCCAATTATCCCTGCCAGGATTTCATGAAAACTCACCAATTATCCATGCCAGGATTTCATGAAAACTCGCCAATTATCCCTGCCAGGATTTCATGAAAACTCGCCAATTATCCATGCCAGGATTTCATGAAAACTCGCCAATTATCCATGCCAGGATTTCATGAAAACTCACCAATTATCCCTGCCAGGATTTCATGAAAACTCGCCAATTATCCCTGCCAGGATTTCATGAAAACTCACCAATTATCCATGCCAGGATTTCATGAAAACTCGCCAATTATCCCTGCCAGGATTTCATGAAAACTCACCAATTATCCCTGCCAGGATTTCATGAAAACTCGCCAATTATCCCTGCCAGGATTTCATGAAAACTCGCCAATTATCCCTGCCAGGATTTCATGAAAACTCACCAATTATCCCTGCCAGGATTTCATGAAAACTCGCCAATTATCCCTGCCAGGATTTCATGAAAACTCACCAATTATCCATGCCAGGATTTCATGAAAACTCGCCAATTATCCATGCCAGGATTTCATGAAAACTGGCCAATTATCCATGCCAGGATTTCATAAAAAATAGCCAATTATCCATGCCAGGATTTCATGAAAACTCGCCAATTATCCATGCCAGGATTTCATGAAAACTCACCAATTATCCATGCCAGGATTTCATGAAAACTCGCCAATTATCCATGCCAGGATTTCATGAAAACTCGCCAATTATCCCTGCCAGGATTTCATGAAGACTACAACCCCTATAAAGGTGGGACATTAGTTTGGGGAAGTTAACCACTGAGGAAGGGGTCATATAATACTCCGAAACGCGTTTGATATTCCCCAATAAATATCAAGAGAACTATGGCTACTGTCGACTAAGGACGTTTAACCCCAGGACGATCCGGACGTAGACCGCAGTTACCCTTTATACAAACATCTTGTCTGCCGCGCGAGCAACGGCTCTCCTGCAAAATCTACACCACGTGGAGACGCCAGCGTGGTACTCATTCAGACGGTATCGATTTTGGGGACAAGCGGAGGTACCATATTCTATGTCTGTAGGGGTAAGACCGTAGCCTTCTCCCACAAATAGGGAGAATACTGTATATTGCCGGCGATTATATACAAATTACAGCGGGACGCCGCTGGTTTAGAAGAGCGGGACGCCGCTCTATAATACTAATTTGGGACACTTATCTATTAGATCCCCACCGGAGTGAATATATTATGCTTTGGTCTATGGAATGTGACTTTTATATGAAGTGATATATCATATCGAACTCATTGTCGGTTCCAGTCCAATTACTTATATTGGAAGGAAGTATCAATATCGAATGAGATCCAGGACTAACCATACAAGTGCTGCTACAAGTGAATATTATATGCTGGTTTGCACAATTAGGTGCTGATACAATTTAACATTGGCTGCTATATTGTTGCTATTTGTTATTCCATACTTTTATATTGTTTTAGGTGCTGTGCGATTATTATGTAATTTTATCATTATCATTTTTAAGTGTATTAATTTTCGGTCACCTTAATAAATAGACAGAGCCATCAATCCCAGATACAAGAGAGCGCCCAGTCATTTTACTAATATTACTATACGCGGAGCGGGTGGCCCTGTTGACTGAGAGTACCTCTATTCTATATACTTGCTGATCTGGTGCGACACTTCAGACTGCTAAGAGATGAGCAATGTCTGTGACCTCCGTACAGGTCACTATGCAGAGAGGGGGAGGAGATGATCTGTAACCACGTCTTATAGACTTCTATAGGAGAGTGTAGTGAGCATGCTTTGTGACCTCCGTACAGGTCACTATGCAGAGAGGGGAAGGAGATGATCTGTAACCATGTCTTATAGACTTCTATGGGAGAGTGTAGTGAGCATGCTCTGTGACCTCCGTACAGGTCACTATGCAGAGAGGGGGAAGGAGATGATCTGTAAGCACGTCTTATAGACTTCTATGGGACAATGTTTCGGGCATGCTTTACACACCTGCACACACAAAGCATCATACGCCTGCACACACAGAGCAGAACATGCTTACACACATCCCACAGTCCCCGGCACAGAAGCGCACACAGATACATGAGGCTGGAGGAGCTCAGCTTAGACTGTCTCTGTCCTGGATGCCCTACACTGGTGGGATCCTTCTCTCCCATCTCATCACCCGTCCATTGTAACAGGTGCTGTTAATGCCAGGCAGATACACAGGGGTTATTACTGCCTGGTAGCCGGATACATGGGAGCAGCCACCAGAGACTGAGCGCTGCCGAGTCTTACCAGAGCCAATTTTGATGAGTCCATTGTGCTGAATGAAGATGGTGTCACAGGTCAAGTTCCCATGGATGATTGGAGGGTCACAGGAGTGAAGGTAACTGCGAGGGAGAGAGAAAAGAACTGAAAACTGCAGACAACGTACATGATATCTACTAATACACAGAGTACGAAAAAGTACAACACGACTGACAGCCACACATAACATCTACTACTACAACCTACACCCCCCAGAACGAGTACAGAAAGTACAACACAACACATAATCTCTACTACTACAACCTACACCCCCCAGAACGAGTACAAGAAAGTATAACACGACTGAGAGCAACACATAACATCTACTACTACAACCTACACCCCCAGAACGAGTACAAGAAAGTACAACACAACACATAACATCTACTACTACAACCTACACCTCCAGAACGAGTTCAAGAAATTACAACACGACTGACAGCAACACATAACATCTACTACTACAACCTACACCCCCAGAACGAGTACAAGAAAGTACAACACGACTGACAGCCACACATAACATCTACTACTACAACCTACACCCCCCAGAACGAGTACAAGAAAGTACAACACAACACATAACATCTACTACTACAACCTACACCCCCCAGAACGAGTACAAGAAATTACAACACGACTGACAGCCACACATAACATCTACTACTACAACCTACACCCACAGAACGAGTACGAGAAAGTACAACACGACTGACATCAACACATAACATCTACTACTACAACCTACACCCCCAGAACGAGTACAAGAAAGTACAACACGACTGAGAGCATCACATTAACATCTACTACTACTACCTACACCCCCAGAACAAGTACAAAAAAGTACAACACGACTGACAGCAACACATAACATCTACTACTACAACCTACACCCCCAGAACGAGTACGAGAAAGTACAACACGACTGACAGCCACACATAACATCTACTACTACAACCTACACCCCCAGAACGAGTACAAGAAAGTACAACACGACTGACAGCAACACATAACATCTACTACTACAACCTAAGCCCCCAGAACGAGTACAAGAAAGTACAACACGACTGACAGCCACACATAACATCTACTACTACAACCTACACCCCCAGAACGAGTACAAGAAAGTACAACACGACTGAGAGCATCACATTAACATCTACTACTACAACCTACACCCCCAGAACGAGTACAAGAAAGTACAACACATAACATCTACTACTACAACCTACACCCCCAGAACAAGTACAAAAAAGTACAACACGACTGACAGCAACACATAACATCTACTACTACAACCTACACCCCCAGAACGAGTACAAGAAAGTACAACACGACTGAAAGCAACACATAACATCTGCTACTACTACCTACACCCCCAGAACGAGTTCAAGTATAACACGACTGACGGTAACACATAACATCTACTACTACAACCTACACCCCCAGAACGAGTACAAGAAAGTACAACACGACTGAGAGCATCACATTAACATCTACTACTACTACCTACACCCCCAGAACAAGTACAAAAAAGTACAACACAACTGACAGCAACACATAACATCTACTACTACTACCTACACCCCCAGAACGAGTACAAGAAAGTACAACACGACTGACAGCAACACATAACATCTACTACTACAACCTACACCCCCAGAACAAGTACAAGAAAGTACAACACGACTGACAGCAACACATAACATCTACTACTACAACCTACACCCCCAGAACGAGTACAAGTATAAGTACGACTGACAACACACATAACATCTACTACTACAACCTACACCCCCAGAACAAGTACAAGAAAGTACAACACGACTGACAGCCACACATAACATCTACTACTACAACCGACACCCCCCAAAACGAGTACAAGAAAGTACAACACAACACATAACATCTACTACTACAACCTACACCCCCAGAACGAGTACAAGAAAGTACAACACGACTGACAGCCACACATAACATCTACTACTACAACCTACACCCCCAGAACGAGTACAAGAAAGTACAACACGACTGAGAGCAACACATAACATCTACTACTACAACCGACACCCCCAGAACGAGTACAAGAAAGTACAACACGACTGAGAGCATCACATTAACATCTACTACTACAACCTACACCCCCAAAACGAGTACAAAAAAGTACAACACGACTGACAGCAACACATAACATCTACTACTACAACCTACACCCCCCAGAACGAGTACAAAAAAGTACAACACATAACATCTACTACTACAACCTACACCTCCAGAACGAGTACAAAAAAGTACAACACGACTAACAGCAACACATAACATCTACTACTACAACCTACACCCCTATAACGAGTACAAGAAAGTACAACACGACTGACAGCAACACATAACATCTACTACTACAACCTACACCCCCAGAACAAGTACAAGAAAGTACAACACGACTGACAGCAACACATAACATCTACTACTACAACCTACACCCCCAGAACGAGTACAAGTATAACACGACTGACAGCAACACATAACATCTACTACTACAACCTACACCCCCAGAACGAGTACGAGAAAGTACAACACGACTGACATCAACACATAACATCTACTACTACAACCTACACCCCCAGAACGAGTACAAGAAAGTACAAAAGACAGCAACACATAACATCTACTACTACAACCTACACCCACAGAACGAGTACAAGAAAGTACAACACGACTGACAGCAACACATAACATCTACTACTTTAACCTACACCCCCAGAACAAGTACAAGAAAGTACAACACGACTGACAGCCACACATAACATCTACTACTTTAACCTACACCCCCCAGAACAAGTACAAGAAAGTACAACACGACTGACAGCAACACATAACATCTACTACTACAACCTACACCCCCAGAACGAGTACAAGAAAGTACAACACGACTGACAGCAACACATAACATCTACTACTACAACCTACACCCCCAGAACGAGTACAAGAAAGTACAACACGACTGACAGCAACACATAACATCTACTACTACAACCTACACCCCCAGAACGAGTACAAGAAAGTACAACACGACTGACAGCAACACATAACATCTACTACTACAACCTACACCCCCAGAACGAGTACAAGAAAGTACAACACGACTGACAGCAACACATAACATCTACTACTACAACCTACACCCCCAGAACGAGTACAAGAAAGTACAACACGACTGACAGCAACACATAACATCTACTACTACAACCTACACCCCCAGAACGAGTACAAGAAAGTACAACACGACTGAGAGCAACACATAACATCTACTACTACAACCTACACCCCCAGAACGAGTACAAGAAAGTACAACACGACTGACAGCCACACATAACATCTACTACTACAACCTACAACCCCAGAACGAGTACAAGAAAGTACAAAAGACAGCAACACATAACATCTACTACTACAACCTACACCCCCAGAACGGGTACAAGTATAACACGACTGACAGCCACACATAAAATCTACTAATACAACCTACACCCCCCAGAACGAGTACGAGAAAGTACAACACGACTGACAGCAACACATAACATCTACTACTACAACCTACACCCCCAGAACGAGTACAAGAAAGTACAACACGACTGACAGCCACACATAACATCTACTACTTTAACCTACACCCCCCAGAACGAGTACAAGAAAGTACAACACGACTGACAGCAACACATAACATCTACTACTACAACCTACACCCCCAGAACAAGTACAAGAAAGTACAACACGACTGACAGCAACACATAACATCTACTACTACAACCTACACCCCCAGAACGAGTACAAGAAAGTACAACACATAACATCTACTACTACAACCTACACCCCCCAGAACGAGTACAAGAAAGTACAACACATAACATCTACTACTACTACAACCTACACCCCCAGAACGAGTACAAGAAAGTACAACACGACTGACAGCAACACATAACATCTACTACTACAACCTACACCCCCAGAACGAGTACAAGAAAGTACAACACGACTGACAGCAACACATAACATCTACTACTACAAACTACACCCCCAGAACGAGTACAAGAAAGTACAACAGACAGCAACACATAACATCTACTACTACAACCTACACCCCTAGAACGAGTACAAGTATAACACGACTGACAGCCACACATAACATCTACTACTACAACCTACACCCCCCAGAGTGGGGGGTATATGTCTCCTCTAGTATATGTCAGGAGAGGGTGGTATATGTCTCCTCTAGTATATGTCAGGGGTGGGGGTATACGTCTCCTCTAGTATATGTCAGGAGTGGGAGGTATTCGTCTTCTTTAGTATATGTCAGGAGTGGGGGGTATACGTCTCCTCTAGTATATGTCAGGAGTGGGGGGTATACGTCTCCTCTAGTATATGTCGGGAGTGGGGGTTATACGTCTCCTCTAGTATATGTCAGGGGTGGGGTTATACGTCTCCTCTAGTATATGTCAGGGGTGGGGGGTATACGTCTTCTCTAGTATATGTCAGGAGTGGGGGGTATACGTCTCCTCTAGTATATGTCAGGGGTGGGGGTATACGTCTCCTCTAGTATATGTCAGGGGTGGGGGTTATACGTCTCCTCTAGTATATGTCAGGAGTGGGGGGTATACGTCTCCTCTAGTATATGTCAGGAGTGGGGGGTATACGTCTCCTCTAGTATATGTCAGGAGTGGGGGGTATACGTCTCCTCTAGTATATGTCAGGAGTGGGGGTATACGTCTCCTCTAGTATATGTCATGGGTGGGGGGTATACGTCTCCTCTAGTATATGTCAGGAGAGGGGGTATACGTCTCCTCTAGTATATGTCAGGGGGTGGGGGTATACGTTTTCCTCTAGTATATGTCAGGGGTGGGGGGTATACGTCTCCTCTAGTATATGTCAGGGGTGGGGGGTATACGTCTCCTCTAGTATATGTCAGGAGTGGGGGGTATACGTCTCCTCTAGTATATGTCAGGAGAGGGTGGTATACGTCTCCTCTAGTATATGTCAGGAGAGGGGGGTATACGTCTCCTCTAGTATATGTCAGGAAAGGGGGGTATACGTCTCCTCTAGTATATGTCAGGAGAGGGTGGTATACGTCTCCTCTAGTATATGTCAGGGGTGGGGGGGGGGGGATTATACGTCTCCTCTAGTATATAGGGGCCCTTTTCTAAACACAAGAGTTAGGCGACACCTCGGAGACAATGAGCCGGACAATAAACTGCCACCACCACCCCCATCATCCTCACCTGAGCGCAGACAGGATCTGTGTGCACCATCTCTTCCAGGCCTGTGGGCACAAGTACAAGTCATGAGTTGTGATGTGGAGGACAGTGAGGGTCCCCACTCCACACGGCGCTGCGTGGCCTCCTCACCTTCTCATTCATCGTCTTGTGGTTTTTCTTCGTCTTTTTCAGGAACTGCTTGAGGCTCCCGGACGACATGTACTCGGTGATGAAGATCACCTGCCGGGAAAAGTTGTCAGCAAACAGAATTGTCAGGATAGGACTGGAGAGGTCCCTACAGCTCCAGCACCGGAGAGCGTTCTTGGATGGGACTCATTGTGACCAGGCTCCAGACTAACCAAGGTCACTCAATATGGAGGTGGCAAACAGATCTGCCAGTCAGGAGAAATCTGGATGACCACTCTAGTGAGAGCAGTAATGGCAAACACCACCATAATCAACCAGCCGTCCCAAGGGGCAACCAAACGCACAAGCGATAGAAGACGGGACTGTACACTGCAGACTGGGGGTAGGCGATCCCAGCCGAGATGTGATGTGGTGGACTCACCCTGGCTCGGTTCTCCTTCACGTCCGCCCAGTACTTGTGAAACTTCACGATGTTCAGATGTTCCAACTGGATGAGGTTATCAAAGACGGCCTTCACCTTGTCCTGAGGGGAGAGTCGGTCACTGGAGGAGGCGTCAACCCAACAAGATCCCCACCCACCATCACTGAGGCCACCCTCTATAGCCAACTGCCCCTGAGGAGCTCACCCACTGTCACTGAGGTCACCCTCTATAGCCAACTGCCCCTGAGGAGCTCACCCACTGTCGCTGAGGCCACCCTCTATAGCTAACTGCCCCTGAGGAGCTCACCCACTGTCACCGAGGCCACCCTCTATAGCTAACTGCCCCTGAGGAGCTCACCCACTGTCACTGAGGCCACCCTCTATAGCCAACTGCCCCTGAGGAGCTCACCCACTGTCACCGAGGTCACCCTCTATAGCCAACTGCCCCTGAGGAGCTCACCCACTGTCACCGAGGCCACCCTCTATAGCCAACTGCCCCTGAGGAGCTCACCCACTGTCGCTGAGGTCACCCTCTATAGCCAACTGCCCCTGAGGAGCTCACCCACTGTCGCCGAGGCCACCCTCTATAGCCAACTGCCCCTGAGGAGCTCACCCACTGTCGCCGAGGTCACCCTCTATAGCCAACTGCCCCTGAGGAGCTCACCCACTGTCACCGAGGCCACCCTCTATAGCCAACTGCCCCTGAGGAGCTCACCCACTGTCACCGAGGTCACCCTCTATAGCCAACTGCCCCTGAGGAGCTCACCCACTGTCGCCGAGGCCACCCTCTATAGCCAACTGCCCCTGAGGAGCTCACCCACTGTCGCCGAGGTCACCCTCTATAGCCAACTGCCCTGAGAGAGCTCACCCACTGTCACCGAGGCCACCCTCTATAGCCAACTGCCCTTGAGGAGCTCACCCACTGTCGCTGAGGTCACCCTCTATAGCCAACTGCCCCTGAGGAGCTCACCCACTGTCGCCGAGGTCACCCTCTATAGCCAACTGCCCCTGAGGAGCTCACCCACTGTCGCTGAGGTCACCCTCTATAGCCAACTGCCCCTGAGGAGCTCACCCACTGTCGCTGAGGCCATCTGTTCATAACAGCCACCACCAAGACTGCCCCTAGCGTGGACTGCCCCTAACTCCATAGGAGACCTGCCCCCAGAGTGGATTGCCCCGATTCCAGAGAAGACCCTACCCCCGCCCCTAGAGAGGACTCCCCCTGACTCCATAGAAGACCCTCCCCCCACCCCCAGAAAGGACTCCCCCTGACTCCATAGGAGACCCTCCCCCCACCCCCAGAGAGGACTGCCCCTGATTACATAGGAGACCCTCTGTCCACCCCAGAGATGACTGCCCCTGACTCCATAGAAGACCCCACCCCCAAAGAGGACTGCCCCTGACTCCATAGCAGACCCCGCCCCCCGAGTGGAAAGCCCCTGACTCCATAAGAGACCCTGCCCCAGAGTGGACTACCCCAACTCCATAGGAGACCCTCCCCCACCCCCAGAGAGGACTGGCCCTGACTCCATAGGAGACCCTCCCCGCCCCCAAAGTGGACTGCCCCTGACTCCATAGGAGAACCCTCCCCCAGAGTGGACTGCCCCTGACACCATAGGAGACACTGCCCCCAGAGAGGACTGCCCCTGACTCTATAGAAGACCCCGCCCCCAGAGTGGACTGCCCCTGACTCCATAGGAGAACCCTCCCCCAGAGTGGACTGCCCCTGACTCCATAGAAGACCCCACCCCCAAAGAGGACTGCCCCTGACTCCATAGCAGACCCTGCCCCCAGAGTGGAAAGCCCCTGAATCCATAAGAGACCCTGCCCCCAGAGTGGACTACCCCAACTCCATAGGAGACCCTCCCCCCACCCCCAGAGAGGACTGGCCCTGACTCCATAGGAGACCCCACCCCCGCCCCCAAAGTGGACTGCCCCTTACTCCATAGGAGAACCCTCCCCCAGAGAGGACTGCCCCTGACACCATAGGAGACACTGCCCCCAGAGAGGACTGCCCCTGACACCATAGGAGACACTGCCCCCAGAGAGGACTGCCCCTGACACCATAGGAGAACCCTCCCCCAGAGAGGACTGCCCCTGACACCATAGGAGACACTGCCCCCGGAGTGGACTGCCACTGACTCCATAGAACCCTCCCCCAGAGAGGACTGCCCCTGACTCCATAGGAGACCCTCTGTCCACCCCAGAGAGGACTGCCCCTGACTCCATAGGATGGCCCCTGACTCCATAGGTGATCCCCCCTGCCCCTAGAGTGGATTGCCCTTGCCTCCATAAAGGATCCTCCCCCGCCCACAGCGGACCTCTACCACCCACCCCCAGGGATCCGCCACCTACCTCCTGCAGCTTGAAGTTTTTCCTCTCCGAGAACTGCACCTCGTTCCACACCACTTCCACCCCCTCCTCGGTGTCCATGGCGAGGTAGGCACTGTCGATGCCGGGCACATTGCGCTGGTTTACCTGAGGGGAGAGCAGTGATGTCATCATTTATGAGTCTACTATGTCACTTTAAATGGAGGCCATTGCCATCTAGACGTGATGGATTTCTCTTATAGCTCTCCTCTCAGACACGACCGCCCCTCTAACTGCTCACACAAGCCTTAAAATGGCAGCAAAACATCTACATGACGTTATCAGAGAGCGCAACGTTCATGTCAGCTGTTCACTTCAATGAGGGTGCAATACCAGACACAGCCATCGACAGGAGGGGCGCCATATCTGCAGTTAAAGGAGTCTTCCTGAATCTCACACTGTGTGTTTGTCCGGGACTTTAACACCGCAACACTGTTCCATTCACGTGACTGGGCCTGAGCCGCTGACAGCTGTAATACCAGACACAGCCACTGGCAATGGACGGCGCTGTGCCATGTAAACAATGCAGCGGCTTCTGACGTATCTTCAATTAGCTAATTGGTCAGAGAAAGCTGATCATCCAGACATGATAAAATATTAAGCTCCCGGACAACACCTTTAAAGGGTTAAATCTCATTCAAATCAGCGCCATGGTGTCAGCGCCTGCACAGGGAAGACAATCCTGACAAAACACACAAGCAGCAATGCAGGGAGGAGGCACGAGGCTCAGCCATACCCAGGCCTCTACGGGATGAGGTCTACAGCACACAGACGTCCCCAGGAGCGAGAGGCGACCGCACGACAGTAACAGAGAGGATATAAAACCGCGCATCGGGGCGAGGAAGAGCCGAACGAGGAGGCAGACGGCCGCTGATGAGTCAGGAGGCAATGGAGGCCTGCCAGCTCCACAGCTACTGCTCTGATCCAGCCGCGCCACGGCCCACAGTCACATGACACCAGCGGGAGGGGGGGGGGTCACATATACAAACCAGTCACATGACACCAGCGGGAGGGGTTACATATATAAACCAGTCACATGACACCAGCGGGAAGGGGGAGTCACATGACACCAGCGGGGGGGTTACATATATAAACCAGTCACATGACACCAGCGGGAGGGGGTCACATATATAAACCAGTCACATGACACCAGCGGGAGGGGTTACATGGTTACATATATAAACCAGTCACATGACACCAGCGGGAGGGGGTCACATATATAAACCAGTCACATGACACCAGCGGGAGGGGGGTCACATATATAAACCAGTCACATGACACCAGCGGGAGGGGGGGGGTCACATATATAAACCAGTCACATGACACCAGCGGGAGGGTCACATATATAAACCAGTCACATGACACCAGCGGGAGGGGGGGTCACATATATAAACCAGTCACATGACACCAGCGGGGAGGGGGGGGTCACATATATAAACCAGTCACATCACCTCTTCACGTCTTTTCTGCCAGCGACCACATGGTGACTCCTCAGACACGAACAGAAGACCGGAGGGGATTACATATACATACAAGTCACTTGACTGAGGGGTCCACAAAAATAAAGCAGTCACATGACACAAGCAAAAGACCATGGGGGGGGGGGGGGGGGGCACATATATAAAACATCACCTCACCTCTTCACGTCTTTTCTGCCAGCGACCACATGGTGACTCCTCGAGGATCTCGGACTCATCTTCGCTCTCTTCCTCCTCCTCCTCTTCTTGGGCAGGCACAGAGGGTGCACTAACCGGGGGAGACATGGAGACAGCACTGTCCAATTTAGGGTCTGATCCTGTATTTGGGGCCACTTTATTCTCCCCTTCAGACATTGTCCTGGAGTTCAGCCAAAAGAGTAAGAAGGAAAGACCTAAAAAATAAACCAGGCATGTCAACCAGATGTAAGAAGATATCCAGTAAATACAATAAAAACAGTACAAGAATCAAGCAGGACTATAAGTAACCCTGGGAGAACTGCCCGAGAAATCATCAGTATGAGAACCAGAGGACTGCCCAAGACTAAGAACATCAGTATGAGAACCAGAGGACTGCCCAAGACTAAGAACATCAGTATGAGAACCAGAGGACTGCCCAAGACCAAGAACATCAGTATGAGAACCAGAAGATTGCCCAAGACTAAGAACATCAGTGTGAGAACCAAAGGACTGCCCAAGACTAAGAACATCAGTATGAGAACCAGAAGACTGCCCAAAACTAAGAACATCAGTATGAGAACCAGAAGACTGCCCAAGACCAAGAACATCAGTATGAGAACCAGAAGACTGCCCAAGACTAAGAACATCAGTATGAGAACCAGAGGACAGCCCAAGACTAAGAACATCAGTATGAGAACCAGAAGACTGCCCAAGACTAAGAACATCAGTATGAGAACCAGAAGACTGCCCAAGACTAAGAACATCAGTAAGAGAACCAGAGGACTGCCCAAGACTAAGAACATCAGTATGAGAACCAGAGGACTGCCCAAGACTAAGAACATCAGTATGAGAACCAGAGGACTGCCCAAGACTAAGAACATCAGTATGAGAACCAGAAGACTGCCCAAGACTAAGAACATGAGTATGAGAACCAGAAGACTGCCCAAGACTAAGAACATGAGTATGAGAACCAGAAGACTGCCTAAGACTAAGAACATGAGTATGAGAACCAGAAGACTGCCTAAGACTAAGAACATCAGTATGAGAACCATAGGACTGCCCAAGACTAAGAACATCAGTATGAGAACCAGCGGACTGCCCAAGACTAACAACATCAATAAGAGAACCAGAAGACTGCCCAAGACTAAGAACATCAGTATGAGAACACGCGGACTGCCCAAGACTAAGAACATCAGTATGAGAACCAGAGGACTGCCCAAGACCAAGAACATCAGTATGAGAACCAGAAGATTGCCCAAGACTAAGAACATCAGTATGAGAACCAGAAGACTGCCCAAGACTAAGAACATCAGTATGAGAACCAGAAGACAGCCCAAGACTAAGAACATCAGTATGAGAACCAGAGGACAGCCCAAGACTAAGAACATCAGTATGAGAACCAGAGGACAGCCCAAGACTAAGAACATCAGTATGAGAACCAGAGGACAGCCCAAGACTAAGAACATCAGTATGAGAACCAGAAGACTGCCCAAGACTAAGAACATCAGTATGAGAACCAGAAGACTGCCCAAGACTAAGAACATCAGTATGAGAACCAGAGGACTGCCCAAGACTAAGAACATCAATATGAGAACCAGAAGACTGCCCAAGACCAAGAACATCAGTATGAGAACCAGAAGATTGCCCAAGACTAAGAACATCAGTATGAGAACCAGAAGACTGCCCAAGACTAAGAACATCAGTATGAGAACCAGAAGACAGCCCAAGACTAAGAACATCAGTATGAGAACCAGAGGACAGCCCAAGACTAAGAACATCAGTATGAGAACCAGAGGACAGCCCAAGACTAAGAACATCAGTATGAGAACCAGAGGACAGCCCAAGACTAAGAACATCAGTATGAGAACCAGAAGACTGCCCAAGACTAAGAACATCAGTATGAGAACCAGAAGACTGCCCAAGACTAAGAACATCAGTATGAGAACCAGAGGACTGCCCAAGACTAAGAACATCAATATGAGAACCAGAAGACTGCCCAAGACCAAGAACATCAGTATGAGAACCAGAAGATTGCCCAAGACTAAGAACATCAGTATGAGAACCAGAAGACTGCCCAAGACTAAGAACATCAGTATGAGAACCAGAAGACAGCCCAAGACTAAGAACATTAGTATGAGAACCAGAGGACAGCCCAAGACTAAGAACATCAGTATGAGAACCAGAGGACTGCCCAAGACTAAGAACATCAGTATGAGAACCAGAGGACAGCCCAAGACTAAGAACATCAGTATGAGAACCAGAAGACTGCCCAAGACTAAGAACATCAGTATGAGAACCAGAAGACTGCCCAAGACTAAGAACATCAGTATGAGAACCAGAAGACTGCCCAGGACTAAGAACATCAATATGAGAACCAGAAGACTGCCCAAGACTAAGAACATCAGTATGAGAACCAGAGGACTGCCCAAGACTAAGAACATCAATATGAGAACCAGAAGACTGCCCAAGACTAAGAACATCAGTATGAGAACCAGAAGACTGCCCAAGACTATGAACATCAGTATGAGAACCAGAAGACTGCCCAAGACTATGAACATCAGTATGAGAACTAGAGGACTGCCCAAGACTAAGAACATCAGTATGAGAACCAGAGGACTGCCCAAGACTAAGAACATCAGTATGAGAACCAGAGGACTGCCCAAGACTAAGAACATCAGTATGAGCAGTATATAGGATGTGTAGGAAGGAGGTCAGTATAGTATATAGGGACCTATAGAAGGAGCAGTATATAGAGATAGAGAATGTACAGGAGGGGGGGTAGTATAGTATATAGCAGAGGTACTCAACTGGCAAACCGCACCGTGGCGTGCCAAGGGGAGAGAGAGGGGGGGGCGGCACTCCGCCCCGGGTGCCAGCTCTAACGGGTTGCCAGAGTCCAGAAGCAATGAGCGCCCCTCCATCAATACAGTAAAGGGGGCATAACTGAGTGTGTGTGTGTGGGGGGGGACATATAAGGTGGCATAATCCTTTGAAGGAGGACATCCAAGTGGCAAAACTGTAAGGGGCCCCAACCCTGTGGGGGGGCACTTAACTGTGTTTGTGTGTGGGGAGGACATTTAACCAGGCATAACTGTGATGGGGCACTAAAAGATGCATAACTGTTTGGGGGCCATCTAAGGGATCATAATTTATGAGGGGGGCATCACTGTTTTGGGGGGGGGGGCACCTAAAGGGGCATCACTATGTATAGAGGCACTTGAGAGGGCAGCACTGTGGGGGTATAACTTTGTGGGAAGGCATCTAAAGGTGTATAACTCCGTGGGGGTCCACAAAAGGAGGCATAACAGTGTGTGGGGGACCATCTAAGGGGCATAACTGTGTGTGGGGGGACAATCTAAGGGGCATAACTGTGTGTGTGGGGGACCATCTAAGGGGCATAACTGTGTGTGTGGGGGACCATCTAAGGGGCATAACTGTGTGTGGGGGGACCATCTAAGGGGCATAACTGTGTTTGGGGGACCATCTAAGGGGCATAACTATGGGTGGGAGGACCATCTAAGGGGCATACTGTGTGTGGGGAGGACCATCTAAGGGGCATAACTGTGTGTGGGGACCATCTAAGGGGCATAACTGTGTGGGGGGACCATCTAAGGGGCATAACTGTGTGTGGGGGACCATCTAAGGGGCATAACTGTATGTGAGAGACCATCTAAGGGGCATAACTGTATGTGAGAGACCATCTAAGGGGCATAACTGTGTGTGGGGGACCATCTAAGGGGCAAAACTGTGAGTGGAGGACCATCTAAGGGGCATAACTGTGTGTGGGGGACCATCTAAGGGGCATAACTGTGTGTGGGGGACCATCTAAGGGGCATAACTGTGTGTGGGGACCATCTAAGGGGCATAACTGTGTGTGGGGGACCATCTAAGGGGCATAACTGTGTGTGGGGACCATCTAAGGGGCATAACTGTGTGTGGGGACCATCTAAGGGGCATAAACTGTGTGTGGGGGACCATCTAAGGGGCATAACTGTGTGTGGGACCATCTAAGGGGCATAACTGTGTGTGGGGGACCATCTAAGGGGCATAACTGTGTGTGGGGGGACCATCGGGGCATAACTGTGTTTGGGGGGACCATCTAAGGGGCATAACTATGAGTGGGGAGGACCATCTAAGGGGCATACTGTGTGTGTGGGGAGGACCATCTAAGGGGCATAACTGTGTGTGTGGGGGCCATCTAAGGGGCATAACTGTGTGGGGGACCATCTAAGGGGCATAACTATGTGTGTGGGGGCCATCTAAGGGGCATAACTGTGTGGGGGACCATCTAAGGGGCAAAACTGTGTGTGGGGGACCATCTAAGGGGCATAACTGTGTGTGGGGGACCATCTAAGGGCATAACTGTGTGTGGGGGACCATCTAAGGGCATAACTGTGTGTGGGGACCATCTAAGGGGCATAACTGTGTGTGGGGACCATCTAAGGGGCATAACTGTGTGTGGGGGACCATCTAAGGGGCATAACTGTGTGGGGACCATCTAAGGGGCATAAACTGTGTGTGGGGGACCATCTAAGGGGCATAAACTGTGTGTGGGGGACCATCTAAGGGGCATAACTGTGTGTGGGGGGACCATCTAAGGGGCATAACTGTGTGTGGGGACCATCTAAGGGGCATAACTGTGTGTGGGGGACCATCTAAGGGGCATAACTGTGTGTGGGGACCATCTAAGGGGCATAACTGTGTGGGGGACCATCTAAGGGGCATAAACTGTGTGTGGGGGACAATCTAAGGGGCATAACTGTGTGTGGGGGACCATCTAAGGGCATAACTGTGTGTGGGGACCATCTAAGGGGCATAACTGTGTGTGGGGGACCATCGGGCATAACTGTGTTTGGGGGACCATCTAAGGGGCATAACTATGAGTGGGGAGGACCATCTAAGGGGCATACTGTGTGTGTGGGAGGACCATCTAAGGGGCATAACTGTGTGTGTGGGGACCATCTAAGGGGCATAACTGTGTGGGGGACCATCTAAGGGGCATAACTGTGTGTGGGGGGCCATCTAAGGGCATAACTGTGTGGGGGACCATCTAAGGGGCATAACTGTGTGTGGGGACCATCTAAGGGGCATAACTGTGTGTGGGGACCATCTAAGGGGCATAACTGTGTGTGGGGACCATCTAAGGGCATAACTGTGTGTGGGGACCATCTAAGGGGCATAACTGTGTGTGGGGACCATCTAAGGGCATAAACTGTGTGTGGGGGACCATCTAAGGGGCATAACTGTGTGTGAGGGACCATCTAAGGGGCATAACTGTGTGTGGGGACCATCTAAGGGGCATAACTGTGTGTGGGGGACCATCTAAGGGGCATAACTGTGTGTGGGGGACCATCTAAGGGGCATAACTGTGTGTGGGGACCATCTAAGGGCATAACTGTGTGTGGGGACCATCTAAGGGGCATAACTGTGTGTGGGGGACCATCTAAGGGCATAACTGTGTGTGGGGACCATCTAAGGGCATAACTGTGTGTGGGGGACCATCTAAGGGGCATAACTGTGTGTGGCGGACCATCTAAGGGGCATAACTGTGTGTGGGGACCATCTAAGGGGCATAACTGTGTGTGGGGGACAATCTAAGGGGCATAACTGTGTGTGGAGGACAATCTAAGGGGCATAACTGTGTGTGTGGGACCATCTAAGGGGCATAACTGTGTGTGGGGGACCATCTAAGGGGCATAACTGTGTGTGGGGGACCATCTAAGGGGCATAACTGTGTGTGGGGGACCATCAAGGGGCATAACTGTGTGTGGGGGGGGCATCTAAGGGGCATAACTGTGTGTGGGGGACCATCTAAGGGGCATAACTGGATGGGGAGCTGGACATAGCACTGTGAGGAGGACCACCAAAGGGTGCATAATTATTAGGCGGGGATCAATGTTGGGGCCATCTAAAGGGGCATAATCTATGAGGGGGGCATCACAGTGTGCGCGGGCCACCTAATGGGGCATCATACTGTGTGGGGGACATTTAAGAGGCATCACTTTGTGAGGGGAGCATTTTAGGGTACATCATACTGTGTGAGGGGGGCATGTAGAGAACATCACTTTGGTCTGGGGCTTTTAAGTGGGGCTCATTCTGTGTGAGGGGCAGCTAAGGGATCATCCTGCTGTGAGGGGGCACTTAGGGTATTCATACTCTGTGGAGCACTAAAGGGATATCATACTGTTTAGGGGGCACTGAAAGGACATTCTTACTGTTTGGTCGGCAGAAAGGAGAGGAGTTGGGCTTGGAGGTGTGGATTATTGTAAAAAAATACTAACGCAGCGCTACCAGTGGTGGTGTCCCTCCTTATATATTTTTTAGTTTTGCAGCTCGGACCTTCATCCTACAGCAGACTCAGGTATGTGGACCTTCACAAAAACGACTTCAGTACCCCTGGTATATAGGGACCTATTGAAGGAGCAGTATACAGAATGTATAGGACAGAGGGCACATATAGTATATAGGGACAGAATATAGAATGTATAGGAGGGGCAGTATAGAATATAGGATGTATAGGAGGGAGGGGCAGTATAATATATAGGATGTATAGGAGGGAGGGGCAGTATAGTATATAGGATGTATAGGAGGGAGGGGCAGTATAGTATATAGGATGTATAGGAGGGAGGAGCAGTATAGTATATAGGATGTATAGGAGAGAGGAGCAGTATAGTATATAGGATGTATATAGGAGGGAGAGAAGCAGTATAGATATATAGGATGTATAGGAGAGGAGGGGCAGTATAGTATATAGGATGTATAGGAGGGAGGGGCAGTATAGTATATAGGATGTATAGGAGAGAGGAGCAGTATAGTATATAGGATGTATAGGAGAGAGGAGCAGTATAGTATATAGGATGTATAGGAGGGAGGGGCAGTATAGAATGTATAGGATGGAGGAGCAGTATAGTATATAGGATGTATAGGATGGAGGGGCAGTATAGTATATAGGATGTATAGGAGGAGGGCAGTATAGTATATAGGATGTATAGGAGGGAGGAGCAGTATAGTATATAGGATGTATAGGAGGGAGAGGCAGTATAGTATATAGGATGTATAGGAGGGAGGGCAGTATAGTATATAGGATGTATAGGAGGGAGGAGCAGTATAGTATATAGGATGTATAGGAGGAGGAGCAGTATAGTATATAGGATGTATAGGAGGGAGGGCAGTATAGTATATAGGATGTATAGGAGGGAGGAGCAGTATAGTATATAGGATGTATAGGAGGGAGGAGCAGTATAGTATATAGGATGTATAGGAGGGAGGAGCAGTATAGTATATAGGATGTATAGGAGGGAGGAGCAGTATAGTATATAGGATGTATAGGAGGGAGAGGCAGTATAGTATATAGGATGTATAGGAGGGAGGGCAGTATAGTATATAGGATGTATAGGAGGGAGGGCAGTATAGTATATAGGATGTATAGGAGGAGAGGGCAGTATAGTATATAGGATGTATAGGAGAGGAGGAGGACAGTATAGTATATAGGATGTATAGGATGGAGGGAGCAGTATAGTATATAGGATGTATAGGAGGAGGGCAGTATAGTATATAGGATGTATAGGGAGGAGAGGAGCAGCAGTATAGTATATAGGATGTATAGGAGGGAGAGGACAGTATAGTATATAGGATGTATAGGAGAGGAGGGGCAGTATAGTATATAGGATGTATAGGAGGAGGAGCAGTATAGTATATAGGATGTATAGGAGGAGGAGCAGTATAGTATATAGGATGTATAGGAGGGAGGGGCAGTATAGTATATAGGATGTATAGGAGGGAGGAGCAGTATAGTATATAGGATGTATAGGAGGGAGGGCAGTATAGTATATAGGATGTATAGGAGGGAGGGCAGTATAGTATATAGGATGTATAGGAGGGAGAGAGCAGTATAAGTATATAGGATGTATAGGAGGGAGGAGACAGTATAAGTATATAGGATGTATAGGAGGGAGGGGCAGTATAGTATATAGGATGTATAGGAGGGAGAGGCAGTATAGTATATAGGATGTATAGGAGGGAGGAGCAGTATAGTATATAGGATGTATAGGAGGGAGGGCAGTATAGTATATAGGATGTATAGGAGGGAGGGCAGTATAGTATATAGGATGTATAGGAGGGAGGGCAGTATAGTATATAGGATGTATAGGAGGGAGGAGCAGTATAGTATATAGGATGTATAGGAGGGAGGGGCAGTATAGTATATAGGATGTATAGAGGAGGCAGTATAGTATATAGGATGTATAGGAGGGAGGAGCAGTATAGTATATAGGATGTATAGGAGGGAGGGGCAGTATAGTATATAGGATGTATAGGAGGGAGGGCAGTATAGTATATAGGATGTATAGGAGGGAGGAGGCAGTATAGTATATAGGATGTATAGGAGGAGAGGGCAGTATAAGTATATAGGATGTATAGGAGGGAGGGGCAGTATAGTATATAGGATGTATAGGAGGGAGAGGCAGTATAGTATATAGGATGTATAGGAGGGAGGGCAGTATAGTATATAGGATGTATAGGAGGGAGGGGCAGTATAGTATATAGGATGTATAGGAGGGAGGGGCAGTATAGTATACAGGATGTATAGGAGGGAGGGGCAGTATAGTATATAGGATGTACAGGAGGGAGGGGCAGTATAGTGTATAGGATGGAGGGGCAGTATAGTATATAGGAGGGAGGGGCAGTATAGTATATAGGATGTATAGGAGGGAGGGGCAGTATAGTATATAGGATGTATAAGAGGGAGGGGCAGTATAGTATATAGGATGTATAGGAGGGAGGGGCAGTATAGTATATAGGATGTATAGGAGGAGAGGGCAGTATAGTATATAGGATGTATAGGAGGGAGGGGCAGTATAGTATATAGGATGTATAGGAGGGAGGGGCAGTATAGTATATAGGATGTATAAGAGGGAGGGGCAGTATAGTATATAGGATGTATAGGAGGGAGGGGCAGTATAGTATATAGGATGTATAGGAGGGAGGGGCAGTATAGTATATAAGAACCTATAGGAGAAGCAGTAGTTATAAATATAATGTACACGAGGGAGGCGCTGATGACGGAAGTTACCGGCGGGTGTCGGAGGGTTCGGGTCCCCGGTGGACGAAGACGATCTGCGTCAGCTGAGTTCTCAGCACCGTCTGGTGACGTCAGGCGCACGGAAAAGTGTCACGTACAGGACCCGGCTGAAGTGGGCGGGGCTGGAGGGTGTTCTTCCATCACGTACATCCGCGTGTAGCGTGGATGACCTCACAATACTACGGCTTCCGAGAGAGGACAATCTTCTCCGCTGTGCGCACAGCAAGGGGAGGGCTGTGGGATGTGAGTGCAGTACCGGTATTTACCGGCTGCGGGGACACCGCCCCGTCCTGTGAGCTCTCCCCCGGGGACGTGGGTTGATGACTGGGGCACTGACTGGGTTCAGTCTGTTGTTGACCACGACTGTTATAGACATGTTCAGACCGGCACATCGCGGTAGTGCGGTTCTCAGTCTTAAACAATAGGCGGCAGTTTTGTAATCTGCTTCAATTTTCGTTGAGGAAAAAAAAGCTCCATGTGAAGGACTGAGGCGCCTGACACCCGCCTCATCCCCGCCAGGGTGTATAGGTTGTCAGCAGGGAGTCAGGCTACTCATATATACTAGCTCTGAGGACACCCAGCGTCAGCCGCCTAGTGTGTATGAGGGGCTACCACCCGAGCCTGATGAGATGGATCAGGCGTGTTGGGTTTCAGCTGCCTGTTCCTCTGTGCTCGGTTGATCGGTCCCCAGAAGGGGGGGGGGGTTATAGAGGAGAATGGAGGGAGGGGGGAAGGTATGGAGGAGGGGGACAAAGGAGAATGGACGAGGAGGACAGAGGAGAATGGAGGGAGGGGGGGGGATAGAGGAGAATGGAGGGAGGGGGGGGGATAGAGGAGAATGGAGGGAGGGGGACAGAGGAGAATGGAGGAGGGGGACAGAGGAGAATTGAGGGAACAGGGGAATGGAGGAGGGGGACAGAGGAGAATGAAGGAGGGGGACAGAGGAGAATGGAAGCGGGGGACAGAAGAGAATGGAAGAGGGGGACAGAGGAGAACGGAAGAAGGGGACAGAGGAGATAGGAGGAGCGGGGAGAAGGAAAGAAGAGAATGGAGGAGGGGGACAGAGGAGAATGGAGGAGGGGGACAGAGGAGAATGGAGGAGGGGGACAGAGGAGAATGGAGGAGGAGGACAGAGGAGAATGGAGGAGGGGACAGAGGAGAATGGAGGAGGGGACAGAGGAGAATGGAGGAGGGGGACAGAGGAGAATGGAGGAGGGGACAGAGGAGAATGGAGGAGGAGGACAGAGGAGGGGGACAGAGTAGAATGGAGGAGGGGACAGAGGAGAATTGAGGAGGGGGACAGAGGAGAATGGAGGAGGGGACAGAGGAGAATGGAGGAGGGGGGCAGAGGAGAATGGAGGAGGGGGATAGAGGAGAATGGAGGGAGGGGGACAGAGGAGAATGGAGGAGGGGGACAGAGGAGAATTGAGGGAACAGGGGAATGGAGGAGGGGGACAGAGGAGAATTGAGGGAACAGGGGAATGGAGGAGGGGGACAGAGGAGAATGAAGGAGGGGGACAGAGGAGAATGGAAGAAGGGGACAGAGGAGATAGGAGGAGTGAGGAGAAGGAAAGAAGAGGATGGAGGAGGAGGACAGAGGAGGGGGACAGAGGAGAATGGAGGAGGGGGACAGAGGAGAATGGAGGAGGGGGACAGAGGAGAATGGAGGAGGGGACAGAGGAGAATGGAGGAGGGGGCAGAGGAGAATGAAGGAGGGGGACAGAGGAGAATGGAAGAAGGGACAGAGGAGATAGAGGAGTGAGGAGAAGGAAGAGAGGATGGAGGAGGAGGACAGAGGAGAATGGAGGAGGGGACAGAGGAGAATGGAGGAGGGGACAGAGGAGAATGGAGGAGGGGACAGAGGAGAATGGAGGAGGGGACAGAGGAGATGGAGGAGGGACAGAGGAGAATGGAGGAGGGGGACAGAGGAGAATGGAGGAGGGACAGAGGAGAATGGAGGAGGGGACAGAGGAGAATGGAGGAGGGGACAGAGGAGAATGGAGGAGGGGACAGAGGAGAATGGAGGAGGGGACAGAGGAGAATGGAGGAGGGGACAGAGGAGAATGGAGGAGGGGACAGAGGAGAATGGAGGAGGGGACAGAGGAGAATGGAGGAGGGACAGGAGAGTGGAGGAGGGGGACAGAGGAGAATGGAGGAGGGGACAGAGGAGAATAGAGGAGGGGACAGGAGAGTGGAGGAGGGGGACAGAAGAGAATGGAGGAGGAGGACAGAGGAGAATGGAGGAGGGGGACAGAGGAGAATGGAGGAGGGGGACAGAGGAGAATGGAGGAGGGGACAGAGGAGAATGGAGGAGGGGGACAGAGGAGAATAGAGGAGGGGGACAGAAGAGAATGGAGGAGGGGGACAGAGGAGAATGGAGGAGGGGGATAGAGGAGGGGGACAGAGGAGAATGGAGGAGGGGGACAGAGGAGAATGGAGGAGGGGGACAGAGGAGAATGGAAGAGCGGGACAGAAGAGGATGGAGGAGGAGGACAGAGGAGACTGGACGGGGGGCAGAGGAGACTAGAGGGGGCAGAGGAGTTTGGAGGAGAACAGGGGGCTCCGGAGGGGACAGAGAAGTCTAGAGGGAAAAGAGGAGTCTGGAGAGGGCAGATTTGTGAGGAGGGGGACACAGGAGTCTGGAGGGAGACAAAGGAGTCTGAAGGGAACACAGGTGTCTGGACAGAAGCGTTAGGAGGGGGAAAGAGGAGCCTGCTGCAGACACTTCTGTCCTGCACACACTGCTCTGTTCTGCTGAAGACTCCTCTGCCCTGCTGCAGACACCTCTGTCCTCTACAGACTCCTCTGTTCTGCTGCAGACACCTCTGTCCTCTAAACACTGCTCTGTTCTGCGCAGACACTCTGCCCTGCTGCAGACTCCTCTGTCCTCTACAGACTCCTCTGCCCTGCCGCTGACACCTCTGTCCTCTATAGACTACTCTGTTCTGCTGCAGACATCTCTGTCCTCTACACACTCCTCTGTTCTTCTGCATACTCCTCTGCCCTGCTGCAGACTCCTCTGCCTTGTGCACACTGCTCTGCCCTGCCGCAGACTCCTCTGTCCTCTACAGACTCCCCTGTTCTGCTGCAGACACCTCTGTCCTGTACACACTGCTCTTTTCTGCTGCAGACTCCTCTGCCCTGCCGCAGATTCCACTGTTCTGCTGCAGACTCCTCTGCTCTGCCGCAGACACCTCTGTCCTCTACAGACTCCTCTGTTCTGCTGCAGGCATCTCTGTCCTCTACACACTGCTCTGCGCAGACACCTCTGCCCTGCCGCAGACACCTCTGCCCTGCCGCAGACACCTCTGCCCTGCCGCAGACACCTCTGCCCTGCCGCAGACACCTCTGCCCTGCCGCAGACACCTCTGCTCTGCCGCAGACACCTCTGCCCTGCCGCAGACACCTCTGCCCTGCCGCAGACTCCTCTGCCCTGCCGCAGACTCCTTTGTCCTATACAGACTCCTCTGTTCTGCTGCAGACTCCTCTGCCCTGTCGCAGACATCTCTGTCCTGTGCACGCTGCTCTGTTCTGCCGCACATACACCTGCCCTGCCGCAGACTCCTCTGACACCTCTGTACAGGACCTCTACAGACTCCTCTGTTCTGCTGCAGACACCTCTGTCCTGTACACACTGCTCTGTTCTGCTGCAGACTCCTCTGCCCTGCCTCAGACTCCTCTGCCCTGCCGCAGACTCCTCTGCCCTGCGCACACTGCTCTGTTCTGCCGCACATACACCTGCCCTGCCGCAGACTCCTCTGACACCTCTGTAGAGGACCTCTACAGACTCCTCTGTTCTGCTGCACACATCTCTGTCCTGTACACACTGCTCTGTTCTGCTGCAGACTCCTCTGTTCTGCTGCAGACTCCTCTGCCCTGCCGCAGACACCTCTGTTCTCTACACACTGCTCTGTTCTGCGCAGACACCTCTGCGATGCCGCAGACTCCTCTGCCCTGCCGCAGACTCCTTTGCCCTGCCCCAGACTGCCGCAGACTCCTCTGTTCTGCCGCAGGCACTTCAGCTGCTGGCAAAAGGTTCTGGATATGAATACTGGCCTTGTACAGAGCTGCCGTCCGCTATACGGACCAGAAAACGTGGTAACCAGTTAGGCTCTGTTCACACCTGTCTGAGATTAGATGCACTGCCTAGTCTGCTTTACCAGCAGTATACTGTTCCATCACGTTCCAGGGCTTCTTCTTATCCCATATTTCTTCCAACATATGCAAAACGTGTTTCGGGAATCTCTACCGCCTTCTTCATGTACAGGAGGAGAGGGAAACAAGTACACTCATTCAAAAAGAACTCAAGAAGGAGACGTTGGGATGAAGCTTTCTACGTGACTGTAACGATGAGAAATATAGAGCAAGGGAGAAGATTACTGGGAAAACTGTACAACTGAGAGGAGGCTCTAGGACCCAACTGGTCACCTCAAGCCTGGATACAAGATGAGATACGGCCTCTAGCCTGGATACTAGATGAGATACGACCTCAAGCCTGGATACAAGATGAGATACGGCCTCTAGCCTGGATACAAGATGACATACGGCCTCTAGCCTGGATACTAGATGAGATACGACCTCTAGCCTAGATACTAGATGAGATACGACCTCTAGCCTGGATACTAGATGAGATACGGCCTCTAGCCTGGATACTAGATGAGATACGGCCTCTAGCCTGGATACTAGATGAGATACTGCCTCTAGCCTGGATACTAGATGAGATACGGCCTCTAGCCTGGATACTAGATGAGATACGGCCTCTAGCCTGGATACTAGATGAGATTCAGCCTCTAGCCTGGATACTAGATGAGATACGACCTCTAGCCTAGATACTAGATGAGATATGGCCTCTAGCCTGGATACTAGATGAGTTACTGCCTCTAGCCTTGAAACAAGATGAGATACAACCTCTAGTCTGGATATAAGATGAGATACGGCCTCTAGCCTAGATAAAGGATAAGATACAGTCTCTAGCCTGGATACAAGATGAGATACTGCCTCTAGTCTGGATACAAGATGAGATACGGCCTCTAGTCTGGATAAAGGATAAGATACAGTCTCTAGCCTGGATACAAGATGAGATACTGCCTCTAGTCTGGATACAAGATGAGATACGGCCTCTAGTCTGGATACAAGATGAGATACGGCCTCTAGTCTGGATACAAGATGAGATACGGCCTCTAGTCTGGATAAAGGATAAGATACAGTCTCTAGCCTGGATACAAGATTAGATACGGCCTCTAGCCTGGATACTAGATGAGATACGGCCTCTAGCCTGGATACTAGATGAGATACGGCCTCTAGCCTGGATATAAGATGAGATACTGCCTCTAGCCTTGAAACAAGATGAGATACGACCTCTAGTCTGGATATAAGATGAGATACGACCTCTAGTCTGGATATAAGATGAGATACGGCCTCCAGCCTAGATAAAGGATAAGATACAGTCTCTAGCCTGGATACAAGATGAGATACTGCCTCTAGTCTGGATACAAGATGAGATACGGCCTCTAGTCTGGATAAAGGATAAGATACAGTCTCTAGCCTGGATACAAGATGAGATACGGCCTCTAGCCTGGATACAAGAAGAGATACGGCCTCTAGTCTGGATACAAGATAAGATACAGCCTCTAGCCTAGATACAAGATGAGATACAACCTCTAGCCTGGATACAAGATGAGATACGGCCTCTAGTCTGGATATAAGATGAGATACGGCCTCTAGCCTGGTTACAAGATGAGATACAGCCTCTAGCCTGGATACAAGATGAGATACGGCCTCTAGTCTGGATACAAGATGAGATACGGCCTCTAGCCTGGTTACAAGATGAGATAGGGCATCTACGGCAAGGTAGAATTTTTCCAGGATTGTTCAGAACAAGCCCCTGTGTCTTCTGACTTTAACACTTGTGTGTTCAGTCACTGACAGCCGGGCCCCTGCTGCATACGCCGGCATCGATGAAAACACTGATGCCGGCGTATTATCCTTTTTGTATACCGCGGTCAAAGCTGACCGCGGCATGCAGAGGATTTGCGGAGGGTACGGGTGCCCTTCGCATCTCCATCTGCCATCGGGTCCCCCGCGCTGCAGTGACAGGGACCCGATGGCAGAGAAGGCAGCCCGATGCCTTCCATAGGCATCAGGGCTTGCCTTCTATGGAGGCCTGTGAGATGAAGCCCTCAGTGTAAGGCCTCTTTCACACGGGCGTTGCGGGTGCACTCCGTCAAACAGTGCGGGTGCGTTGCGGAAATCGCCGCGATTTTTCCCTGCAAGTGCAAAGCGCTGTCATGCGTTTTGCACGCGCGGGAGAAAAATCGGCACTTTTGGTACCCAGACCCGAACCTGCACTTCTTCACAGAAGTGCATGTTTGGGTCAGAAATTCTCCCGCTGGTATTATTTCACATTATAACATAGTTATAATGTAAAATAATACCCTTGGCCATCTTCCTAATGTTTAAACCGGTGCAGAATGGGTTAAAAATAATAAACTAATAATAACTTACCTGGTCCATTTAATCGCGAAGCCCGGCATCCTCTCCGTTAGCTTGCTACTAGGAAAAGGACCTGTGATGATGTCATATGGTCACATGGCCCAATCACATGCTCCATCACTATGGTGATGGACCATGTGATTGGACCATGTGATGTGACGTCATCACAGGTCCTTTAGATCATAGATGCTGCAGGGAAAGAGAGGACAGATCGCGACTACGTGATCAAGTGGCTAAGGTAAGTTAACTTTTATTATGTTTAACCCCTTCCTCTTCATTTAGCAATGCATTCTTTATTAAGAATGCTATTATTTCCCCTTATAACCATGTTATAAGGGGAAATAATAGAGATTGGGTCCCGTTGCTAAGCAACAATGCGGGAAAATCGCAACGCATCCGCACTTGGTTGCGGATGCTTGCGATTTTCCTGCAGCCCCATTCACTTCAATGGGGCCTGCGTTGCGTGAAAAACGCAGAATATAGAACATGCTGCGATTTTCACGCAACGCAGAAGTGATGCGTGAAAATCACCGCTCATGTGCACAGCCCCATAGAAATGAATGGGTCCGGATTCAGTGCGGGTGCAATGCGTCCTCCTCACGCATTGCACCGCGCGGAAAACTCGCCCGTGTGAAAGGGGCCTAAAGGCTGACAGGCAATGCATTACAATACAGGTTGCATTGTAATACATTGCAGAGGAGATCAGACCCCAGAAGTTGAAGTCCCAGAGTGGGACAAAAAAAAAGTGTTTTTAATAATAAAAAAATTAAGTTTTTAAGTAAAAAAAAGCCCCCTTCCCAAAATAAAACACTTAAAATTGTAAAAAAAAAGTGGGGAAAAAAAAATAGAACCAGACATATTGGGTATTGCCGTGTCCGTAACAACAGACTTTATAAAAATATCACATGATTAACCAACTTGCCTGAACACCGTAGAAAAAATTAAATAAAAACTGCGCTAAAACAATAATTTTTTTGTCACCTTACATAACAAAAAGTGCAACACCAAGCAATCAAAAAGGGTTATGCCCCCAAAAATATTACCAATCAAACCGTCACATGATCCCGCAAAAAAATGAGCCCCTACATAAAACAATCGGGCAAAAAATAAAAAAAACTGTGGCTCTCAGAATATGGCGACTCAGAATATTAGATAGGGCCGGGGGCTATTCATAGTAATCAGTATATTGGGCATAAGGCTATCCTTCATATAAGATAGGGCCGGGGGCTATCCATAGTATTCAGTATATTGGGTATAAGGCTATCCTTCATATAAGATAGGGCCGGGGGATAGTCATAGTATTCAGTATATTGGGCATAAGGCTATCCTTCATATAAGATAGGGCCGGGGGCTATCCATAGTATTCAGTATATTGGGCATAAGGCCATCCTTCATATAAGATAGGGCGGGGGGCTAGTCATAGTATTCAGTATATTGGGTATAAGGCTATCCTTCATATAAGATAGGGCCGGGGCTAGTCATAGTATTCAGTATATTGGGCATAAGGCCATCCTTCATATAAGATAGGGCCGGGGGCTAGTCATAGGATTCAGTATATTGGGCATAAGGCCATCCTTCATATAAGATAGGGCCTGGGACTACTCATAGTATTCAGTATATTGGGCATAAGGCCATCCTTCATATAAGATAGGGCCGGGGCTATTCATAGTATTCAGTATATTGGGCATAAGGCCATCCTTCATATAAGATAGGGCCGGGGCTACTCATAGTATTCAGTATATTGGGCATAAGGCCATCCTTCATATAAGATAGGGCCGGGGCTAGTCATAGTATTCAGTATATTGGGCATAAGGCCATCCTTCATATAAGATAGGGCCGGGGCTATTCATAGTATTCAGTATATTGGGCATAAGGCCATCCTTCATATAAGATAGGGCCGGGGCTAGTCATAGGATTCAGTATATTGGGCATAAGGCCATCCTTCATATAAGATAGGGCCGGGGCTACTCATAGTATTCAGTATATTGGGCATAAGGCCATCCTTCATATAAGATAGGGCCGGGGCTATTCATAGTATTCAGTATATTGGGCATAAGGCCGTCCTTCATATAAGATAGGGCCGGGGCTCTTCATAGTATTCAGTATATTGGGCATAAGGCCATCCTTCATATAAGATAGGGCCGGGGGCTAGTCATAGTATTCAGTATATTGGGCATAAGGCCATCCTTCATATAAGATAGGGCCAGGGACTACTCATAGTATTCAGTATATTGGGCATAAGGCCAGTCCTTCATATAAGATAGGGCCGGGGCTATTCATAGTATTCAGTATATTGGGCATAAGGCCATCCTTCATAAAAGATAGGGCCTGGGGCTAGTCATAGTATTCAGTATATTGGGCATAAGGCCATCCTTCATATAAGATAGCGCCGGGGCTAGTCATAGTATTCAGTATATTGGGCATAAGGCCATCCTTCATATAAGATAGGGCCGGGGCTAGTCATAGTATTCAGTATATTGGGCATAAGGCCATCCTTCATATAAGATAGGGCCGGGGCTATTCATAGTATTCAGTATATTGGGCATAAGGCCATCCTTCATATAAGATAGGGCCGGGGGCTAGTCATAGTATTCAGTATATTGGACATAAGGCCATCCTTCATATAAGATAGGGCCGGGGGCTAGTCATAGTATTCAGTATATTGGGCATAAGGCCGTCCTTCATATAAGATAGGGCCGGGGGCTAGTCATAGTATTCAGTATATTGGGCATAAGGCCATCCTTCATATAAGATAGAGCCGGGGCTAGTCATAGTATTCAGTATATTGGGCAGACTAGATGGGCCAAATGGTTCTTATCTGCCGACAAATTCTATGTTTCTATGAGACACTAAAATATGATCTTTTTTATTTAAAAAATGCTTTTATTGTGTTAAAAGTGAAAAAAATAAAAAAGTAGACATATTAGGTATCGCCGTGTCCGTAACAACCAGGTCTATTAAAATATTACATGACCTAACCCCTCAGGTGAACACCGTAAGAAAAAAAAAAAAAAAAAAGTGTCAAAAAAGCTATTTTTTATCACCTTACATCACAAAAAGTGTAATAGCAAGCGATCAAAAAGTCATATGCACCACAATATTGTACCAAAAAGAAAATGAGCCCCTACATAAGACAGTCGCCCAAGAAAATAAAAAAAAATATGGCTTTCAGAATATGGAGACACAAAAAATATATATTTTTCAAAAATGCTTTATTATGTAAAACTGAAACAAACCAAAAAAGTTGTATATTTTTGTATTGCCGCGTCCGTAACAACCTGCTCTATAAAAATTATCCCAGTGAAATCTGACCTCCAAAAACCACATGGCCCTTCTTTCATTCTGCGCCCTGCCGTGTGCCCGTACAGCAGTTTACGTCCACATATGTGGTATTTCTGTAAACGACAGAATCAGGGTAATAAATATTGAGTTTTGTTTGGCCGTTAACCCTTGCTTTGTTACTGGAAAAAATGGATTAAAATGGAAAATCTGCCAAAAAAGTGAAATTCAATCTACATTTTCCTTTCATTCTTGTGGAACACCTAAGGCTACTTTCACTCTAGCGTTTTTTGTGGATCCGTCATGGATCTGCAAAAACGCTCCTGTTACAATAATACAACCGCATGCCTCCGTCATGAACGGATCCGGTTGTATTATGTCTTCTATAGCCATGATGGATCCGGTTGTATTATGTCTTCTATAGCCATGATGGATCCGGTTGTATTATGTCTTCTATAGCCATGATGGATCCGGTTGTATTATGTCTTCTATAGCCATGATGGATCCGGTTGTATTATGTCTTCTATAGCCATGATGGATCCGGTTGTATTATGTCTTCTATAGCCATAATGGATCCGGTTGTATTATGTCTTCTATAGCCATGATAGATCCGGTTGTATTATGTCTTCTATAGCCATAATGGATCCGGTTGTATTATGTCTTCAATAGCCATGATAGATCCGGTTGTATTATGTCTTCTATAGCCATGATGGATCCGGTTGTATTATGTCTTCTATAGCCATGATGGATCCGGTTGTATTATGTCTTCAATAGCCATGATAGATCCGGTTGTATTATGTCTTCTATAGCCATGATGGATCCGGTTGTATTATGTCTTCTATAGCCATGATGGATCCGGTTGTATTATGTCTTCTATAGCCATGATGGTTCCGGTTGTATTATGTCTTCTATAGCCATGATGGATCCGGTTGTATTATGTCTTCTATAGCCATGATGGATCCGGTTGTATTATGTCTTCTATAGCCATGATGGATCCGGTTGTATTATGTCTTCTATAGCCATGACGGATCCATCATGAACTCCATTGAAAGTCAATGGGGGACAGTTCCGTTTTCTATTGTTTAGGCATTCCATAGGCATCAGGGCTTGCCTTCTATGGAAGCCTGTGAGATCAAGTTCTTAGGCTGGGGCTCACAGGCAGGCTGTCAGTGTAAAGGCTGACAGGCAGTCAGTGTAAAGGCTGACAGGCAATGCATGATGGATCTCAATAGCGGATTCGAAAACGCTAATGTGAAAGTAGCCGAAAGAGTTAGCAAAGTTTGTAAAATCAGTTTTGAATACCTTGAGGGGTGTAGTTTCGAAAATAGGGCCATTTATGGGTGGTTTCTACTATGTAAGCCCCACAAAGTGACTTCAGAACTGAACTGGTCCTTAAAAAGTGGGTTTTGGAAATTTTCTGAAAAATTTCAAGATTTGCTTCTAAACTTCTAAGCCTTGTAACGTCCCCAAAAAATAAAATGGCATTCCCAAAATTATCCAAACATGAGATAGACATATGGGGAATGTAAAGTAATAACTATTATATGAGGTATCACTATCTGTTTTTAAAGCAGAGAAACTGACATTTGGAAAGTTGCGAATATTTCAATTTTTTTTGTAAATTTGGTATTTTTTTAAAAGTAAAAAATATTGACTGAAATCATGAAGTACAATGTGTCACGAGTAGAGATGAGCGAACTTTAAAAAAAAGTTTGGCGTTCGGCGTTCGGGTTGTGGTAAGTCGCCGCATCCCGTTATGGATTCCACTATCGCGGCATATGGAATCCATAAGGGCGGCTGCCACCAACCCGAACTGTTGAACAGCCGAAGGACCTGGGGTGACGCCACTGTCATGTGATCAGTGCAGGGGCGTGGCTCAGCACTGATCAAATCCAGCCCCTGCACTGATCACATGACAGTGACGTCACCCCAGGTCCTTCGGCTGTTCAACAGTTCGGGTTGGTGGATGCGCGAGTTACCACAACCTGAACGCCAAACTTTTTTTTAAAGTTCGCTCATCTCTAGTCACGAGAAAACAGTCTCAGAATGGCTTGGATAAGTAAAAGCCTTCCAAAGTTATTACCACATAAAGTAACACAATTCAGATTTCTAACAAAACTGCCTGGTGCAGCGTGAAAAATGGCAGGGTCCTGAAGGGGTTAAAGAATCATTTTGGACTGTATGTTCAGAACACATTGTGACACTGTTTCTGCCTACACTAACATGTGTGTGTGTATAAATACGGGCAGGCATCTGCCCCTGTTAAGGCATAATTTTTGGACCGCTTGTTCAGGACAAGCAACTGTTTTCCCCTATAACACCGTGTGTAATTAAACACCATCTGCCTTCAATAAGGGATCATTTTTAGACAGGTTTTTAATTTTAAAAAAATATAATAAATCTGATGTGGAGTGTGTTATAAAAACACGCTGTTTGTTAACACCGTCAAACATGCGTTTACCCATCGCTATGTATGTCAGTGTCACTATTACAATTGTTGTCATTGCGCTCAAGTGCTTAAAAGGAGGTTCTAGAAGACCTCATTGCATCATACACCAATTTTAAGGCCAATTGGAACATTTTTGGATTGGGTAGAATACATCTGGGCCGGAATTGCATTTTTGGACAGATTAGGTGAATCGGACCTGAAATGAATTTCAAGAAATCTCTAGATTTTATTATAGATATTATAGGGATTACTTTATAGTGATGATATTACAGGGGTGATGTTATGGGGTAGATATTATAGTGATGATATAAGATCAGGGGTGTAGCTGCAGGGGAAGCGGCTGCTTTGGGGTCCAAACTCAGAAGGGGCCACACAGGAGGAGGACTAAAAGATGTTATTGTCAGGGCCCCTCATCAGTATTATACGCTGACATTATGTAGATAGATACTGTAGGAAATGGACGGAGCTGAGGGCCTCGTCTGAGAGAGACATCTTTACTAGACACAGGAGGGGGTGCAAAGTTGCCTGGGGGGCCCCATTCAAAAATTTGCTGTGGGGCCCAGTAATTTCTAGTTATGTCAGTAATATGGATGATATTGTAGGATGATATAGGGCAGTAATTACAGGGATATTATAATGATATTATAGGCAAGATATAAAGATGATATAGTAGGGAAGATATAAGGTAGATATTACAGGGATTACATTATAGTGATGATAAAAGGATGATATTATGAGGCAGATATTATAGTGATGATATTACAGGGATGATGATATTATAATGATAGTATAGGGTAGATATTACAGGGGTATTATAATTATATTATAAGGATTACACTATAGTGATTATGTTATAATGGTGTTATTATAGGGCAGATATTACAGAGACGATATTATAGGGCAGATATTACAGTGATGATATTACAGAGATAATATAGAGATGACATTACATTATGAGGCAGATATAGTAATGATATTACAGGGAAGATATTATAGGGTAGATATTACAGGGGTATTATAATTATATTATAAGAATTACACTATAGTGATTATGTTATAATGGTGTTATTATAGGGCAGATATTACAGAGACGATATTATAGGGCAGATATTACATGGATAATATTATACTGATCTTATAGTGAGGACATTACATTATGATATTACAGGGATTACATTATAGAGATTATATTATAGTGATGATATTGTACAGATGATTTAGGGTAGATATTACAGTGATGATATTACAGAGATAATATAGAGATGACATTACATTATGAGGCAGATATTATAGTAATATATTACAGGGATGATATTATAGGGTAGATTTTACAGGTAATACATTATAGTGATGATATTATAGTGATGATATAGGGTAGATATTACAGGGATATTATAATTATATTATAAGGATTACACTATAGTAATTATGTTATAATGGTGTTATTATAGGGCAGATATTACAGAGACGATATTATAGGGCAGATATAATAGTTATATCATGAAGCAGATATTACATGGATAATATTATAATGAGGACATTACATTATGATATTACATTGATTACATTATAGAGATTATATTATAGTGATGATATTGTAGGGATGATTTAGGGTAGATATTACAGAGATAATATAGAGATGACATTACATTATGAGGCAGATATTAAGATGTTTATATTATAGAAAGGATATTATTGATATGAACGGGGGTCACTACTGTGCAGGGCGTCACTGTATGAATGTAACGGGTAGGTGCGGGTGTGAGGAACACCAAATACTCAAACAGCGACAGAAAGAAGACTAGGCCTCAAAGCTAGGGAAGAGGGGATGGTAACCTCCTAACCATCCCTGAGCCTCTCCCTGACTGCGGACAGTATGAGCAAGTCCTAAAGGTGAATGAACTCATACGCTGGAACCTATGCCCTGCTGATACTGTCGCACACCCTAACTTAGGGAGCAGGAGATGAGACAGCCGATTCCTTCCATCGTGAAGGGACCAGCGTCGTCCTGAGGCCTAGAAACAACACACACACCAAGGAGACAACAGTTGAACCTAGCTTGAGACGAAAAGGAAGCAGAAGGTCCACAAACAACCAGCACAGAACTCCAGCAAGAAAATATCAACCACATAGTGAGAGGTGGACTTATATAGAGCCTCCTCAGTGCTAACAGAGCAGAACCTGTGGAGAGGTGGGATCCTGCCAGCAATAACAAAAAGAAAGGGGAAACAGAGAGACCTGTCAGATAGGCTCACGTGCCGCAAGTATATCCGATCTTCTCAGATCTCTCACAGTGACAGTGAGCTCAGAACGCGGTCTCCAGGGACGACATTTCTAAGGAAGTGGCGCCTGAGGTTGTGTGACCCCATTTGTGGTTGGGGGTCGCCCGGTAGGGGGTGTTGTGTAGGTTAGGACTAGTGTTCAGCGTATCAAGCTTCACATCTGAAGTCGATTCGTTCAAAACTTCACTATCACCAAAGTCTCGGAAGACTTCGTTGAATATTTTGGGCCAATGATTTTTAAACTTAAAAACCCTTTTTAAAACATGGATCTGAAGCCGGCTTTGTCAGCGGCCGGTACCTCAGGACTGAGGACGACTTCAGGTCCGAGTTTTAAAATGGTTTTCAAGAGTAAAAATTGAAGTTTGAACTCCCGCAAGACTTTGGTGCTAACGAATTTCCCTGGTTGGAGCCCATACATTTGAACACTGGGGACGGATCCCCGTGGCGCCCCAGCTCCTTTACGTTAGCACACGGCTCCTTCTCTGGTAGTGCGGTGACGTCACAGGATCATGTGACATAAAGTCATATGGGTGCGACACAGACGCGCCATGTACCAGTAATATCTCCATCCCCAGTGCTGTGGTAATTAAGATTAGTTAGTTATATAAAATAATCAGAACCAGCCCTAAAGATGCTGTTTAGGCATGGAGGCTTTGAAAGTCACGTGACCCTGTGACGTCAGATGGTCCTTACCCCGCATGGAATTTAGACACTACCCTCCATCTGCCCCTAACCATCATGGCCGCCGAGCTCCAATTTTCCGGTCACATGACGCCCCGGCTCCCCTTGTCTCCGCAGCCACTTCCGCTTCCGCTCCGCTGTATTCTCCGGAGCCGCTGATAGACCGCACGTGTCCGGACATGGGAGCCTATCTGTCCCAGCCTAACACCAGCAAGAGCTCCGGCGGGGGCGGCAGTGAGCGCCTCACCTTCGGCTACTCCGCCATGCAGGGCTGGAGGGTGTCCATGGAGGTGAGTGCCGGCCCGCTCTGATGTGCTGTGCCCCATACCTCACTGATGGGGGGTTATATACTGATGTGCTGTGCCTCATACCTCACTGATGGGGGGGGGGGGGGTTATATACTGATGTGCTGTGCCTCATACCTCACTGATGGGGGTATATACTGATTTGCTGTGCCTCATACCTCACTGATGGGGGGTTATATACTGATGTGCTGTGCCTCATACCTCACAGATTGGGGGTTATACTGATGTGCTGTGCCTCATACCTCACTGATGGGAGGGGGGGTTATATACTGATGTGCTGTGCCCTCACTGATGGGAGGGGGGTTATATACTGATGTGCTGTGCCTCATACCTCACCGATAAGGAGGGGGGTTATATACTGATGTGCTGTGCCTCATACCTCACCGATAAGGAGGGGGGTTATATACTGATGTGCTGTGCCTCATACCTCACTGATGGGAGGGGGGGTTATATACTGATGTGCTGTGCCTCATACCTCACTGATGGGAGGGGGGTTATATACTGATGTGCTGTGCCTCATACCTCACTGATGGGAGGGGGGTTATATACTGATGTGCTGTGCCTCATACCTCACCGATAAGGAGGGGGGGGGGTTATATACTGATGTGCTGTGCCTCATACCTCACTGATGTGCTGTGCCTCATACCTCACTGATGTACTGTGCATCATACCTCACTGATGTACTGTGCATCATACCTCACTGATGTACTGTGAATCATACCTCACTGATGTACTGTGCCTCATACCTCACTGATGGGGGGGGTTATACACTGATGTACTGTACCGCATACCACACTGGTGGGGGCGTCATACACTGATGTACTGTGCCTCATACCTCACTGATGGGGGGGGTCATACACTTATCTACTGTACCTCATACCTCACAGATGGTGAGGGGGGGATCATACACTGATGTACTGTGCCTCATTCCTCACGGATCGGGGGTCGTACACTGATGTACTGTGCCTCATACCTCACTGATGGGGGGGGTTGTTCACTTATTACTGTACCTCATACCTCACAGATGGGGGGAATCATACACTGATGTACTGTGCCTCATACCTCACGGATGGGGGTGTCTTACACTGATGTACTGTGCCTCATTCCTCACGGATGGGGGGGTCATACACTGATGTACTGTGCCTCATACCTCACTGATTTGGGGGGGGGGGTGTCTCATACACTGATGTACTGTATCTCATATCTGCACCGGCGGGCTGCCCCTCACACACACACCTCGCTGGTACCGCACCGGCGGGCTGCCCCTCATTCACCCCTCGCTGGTACTGCACCGGCGGGCTGCCCCTCATTCACCCCTCGCTGGTACCGCACCGGCGGGCTGCCCCTCATTCACCCCTCGCTGGTACCGCACCGGCGCGCTGCCCCTCACACCCACCTCGCTGGTACCGCACCGGCGCGCTGCCCCTCACACCCACCTCGCTGGTACCGCACCGGCGCGCTGCCCCTCACACCCACCTCGCTGGTACCGCACCGGCGCGCTGCCCCTCACACCCACCTTGCTGGTACCGCACCGGCGCGCTGCCCCTCACACCCACCTTGCTGGTACCGCACCGGCGCGCTGCCCCTCACACCCACCTTGCTGGTACCGCACCGGCGCGCTGCCCTCACACCCACCTTGCTGGTACCGCACCGGCGCGCTGCCCTCACACCCACCTTGCTGGTACCGCACCGGCGCGCTGCCCCTCACACCCACCTTGCTGGTACCGCACCGGCGCGCTGCCCCTCACACCCACCTTGCTGGTACCGCACCGGCGCGCTGCCCCTCACACCCACCTCGCTGGTACCGCACCGGCGCGCTGCCCCTCACACCCACCTTGCTGGTACCGCACCGGCGCGCTGCCCTCACACCCACCTTGCTGGTACCGCACCGGCGCGCTGCCCCTCACACCCACCTTGCTGGTACCGCACCGGCGCGCTGCCCCTCACACCCACCTCGCTGGTACCGCACCGGCGCGCTGCCCCTCACACCCACCTCGCTGGTACCGCACCGGCGCGCTGCCCCTCACACCCACCTCGCTGGTACCGCACCGGCGCGCTGCCCCTCACACGTGGCTGATAGGAACCAATAAGATCATTGCTTTCTTTTTAATACCCTATGAATTTGTAAGCTGTGATCTGATTGGCTTCTGTGGGCCCCGCCTCCAGCTCGTCCCTACCTGAGGCTCAGTATTCTGGAGCCCATGCCTCCTCTTTTATAATGTTCCTCCCCTGTGTGTGGCAGTAGTCATGGTTATGGGGGTCCGCTTATTCTTGGGGTGTCTCTTCTTCTGGTTAACTTCATGTTCTCTCCCGCAGGACGCCCATAACTGCATCCCGGAGCTGGACAGTGAGACGGCCATGTTCTCAGTGTATGACGGTCACGGAGGTGAGTGCCCCCAATGGAGAGGGGTGGATGGAGCGCCCAGTGCAGCCGTCATCCAGGGGCATATGTCCTATAGAATAAGAGAGGAGGGGCGCGGGGTCACCATGTTGTGGGGGGCGGTGGATGTTCAGCTCCATACGTTTTTGTTCTTTCAGGTGAGGAAGTGGCTTTATACTGTTCCAAGTACCTGCCGGACATTATAAAGGAGCAGAAGGCGTACAAGGAGGGCAAGCTGCAGAAGGTGAGACGCCCGCCCTGACTGTATCCCGAGGACACTGCTGGGACCCTTGTGGTCGTGCTTTTCCTCCCTTTGAAGTCCTTATGACCTGGAAGCTAATATATGATGGGGTCAGCTGCTCCCCCTCCCCGCACAGGTTACTGAGCATGCCCGCTACTCTCACATAGAAGTCGGTAGGTGATGGGCATCTATGAGCCTCCTGTCTGTTTTCCGTAGGCTCTGGAGGACGCCTTCCTCGCCATCGATGAGATTCTGACGCAGGAGAATGTAATCAAGGAGCTGTCTCAGATGGCTGGACGGCCAATCAATGACCAAGAGGACAAGAATAAAGTAGCGGACGAGGATGATGGTGAGTGGAGCGCGGCCTCCGCTGATGTCCCATCCCGTGGCCCTCCGACTTCTCACCATGACGCTGCCCGGAGCCTGTGTCTATATATCTTGATCACCTCCATGCTGACACTCTCATGAAGGAGCCCGTCGCTGGTGGCAGTGGCTTCATGCTGCCATGAGGTGGTCGGGTGATACAGGTCATGACCACTTCATAATATCTTCACTAAAAGAGAATCCTCGTTTTATGTCTCCAGCTCCTGTGCCGATCTGTGTGTTCCCATGGTAACAGCAGTAAACCCAGCGTGGTCTGATCCTGCAGTCATGCATTCTTCTTCTACTCCCTTCTGTACTTAACAAACGTATGTGACCAAGGATTTGAATCAGACTGCCTAGGGAATGTTCTGTTACCATGGAGATGCATAGTTCTGCGTTAGAGCTGCAGACCCAAAACGACATTTTCTAATGATGATCTGCGACAGCTGTTTGGTTTACGACTCTTTGTGGAGGGTTCGTCTCATGTTCTCTCTGCCGTCTTGTATTCCAGTGGACAACGACGAAGCCGAGCTGCTCCACGAGGAGGCCACCATGACCATCGAGGAGCTGCTCACGCGTTATGGCCAGAACTGCGGGAAGGGGGCTCGGAATAAGTCGTGTCCACACAATACGGATAAGACGGACACGGACGACAAGACCACAAGTGTTAACGGGGACCTGGAACCGGACGTCAAGTGCAAGAACGGCGAGAAAAAGACCCCCGCGGCGGCAGTCTCCTCATCGGATGAAGGAGGCAGCGGCTCTGGAAGCTCCTCGCACCGCAAGGCCGCCAGCGAGGCAGTGTCTTCTTCCACTGGCGAGGCTGGACCTTCCTGTTCCTCCTGCCCCCCACAGCCGCCATCTGCAGAAAAGTCCAAGTTCTTTGAGGACAGTGAAGAGTCTGAGGCTGAAGATGAGGAGGACGACAGTGAGGTGAGGTTTGGAGAGGGGCAATGTGGGATGATGGGTGTGATTTGTGTGACTGCCGTCGTTCATCCCCAGGAGCATGCTGCTGTCCTTGGAGATTAGGGACCCCTTCATCTCAGAGCCATTGTGGGCCCTCAGACCACCGGCCTTGTCTTCAGCCTCTGAGGATCGCACGCTGACCCCTGCTGTAGCTTAGGTTGTAGTTCGCTGACTGCAGTCGGTTGGAGCCCTCCTTTAAGTCATTTACCATGCTTTGTGGTGTCAGCCATGAATATAAAGTGTGGCCCCGGGGCCACGACACTGCCTGGCTTTTTGGCTGATCCTGTCTTGTCCCTCAGGAGTGCAGCGAAGAGGAGTACAGCAGCGAGGAGGCGGAGAATGAGGACGACAGCGAGGTTGAGGAGGATGAGGAAGAGGAGGATGACGAGGAGATGCTTCCCGGCATGGACGGGAAGGAGGAGGTTGGTGGCCGCTTATATTTTATTCACACTGCGTGATCTACCTTCACAGCGACCCATGGTCGTAAGTGTGGCGCCAAGTGTCCCCGTATAAACCACACCCCTAGTCCTTTTCAGAAACCGCCATCATGTTACATGGTCAACATTTTCTAGAGCTCCACATGTGTCTCTCTCCGCAGCCCGGCTCTGACAGCGGCACCACGGCCGTCGTCGCCCTCATCAGGGGAAAGCAGCTGATTGTGGCCAACGCCGGTGACTCCCGATGTGTGGTGTCCGAGGGAGGAAAAGCCGTGGACATGTCCTACGACCATAAACCAGAGGATGAGTTGGAGCTGGCACGGATTAAGAACGCTGGTGGGAAAGTCACCATGGACGGCAGAGTGAACGGAGGCCTGAACCTGTCACGGGCCATAGGTAGGCATTGTCCATGGCGATCGGCATGTGGAATACGGACATCATAAACCGGTACAACGGGTCCTTGTTACTTCTAGGTGATCACTTCTACAAGAGGAACAGGAACCTCCCCCCGGAGGAGCAGATGATATCCGCGCTGCCTGACATCAAAGTGCTAAACCTGAACACGGAGCACGAGTTCATGGTGATCGCCTGTGATGGAATCTGGTAGGTGCTCAGATTCCAGGAGAATTTCCATCAGGCATTGTCCCAGGCTAATGTGTTCTTCATTTCAGGAATGTGATGAGCAGCCAGGAAGTGGTGGACTTCATCCATGAGAGGATCGGCCAGAGCGAGGAACCAGTGAACCTCTCGTCCATAGTTGAAGAGGTGAGGGATCCGTGTTCCTGGAGTGACTCTAGATCACTGGTCGGGACAAGGATTTGTGGATGTACTTTGTGGATGACATAATGATGGGTTATGGGTCAGATCATGGAATTTGCTATGTGGATGTATTGATGATGGGGTTGGATCATGGAGTTTTCTATGTGGATGTATTGATGATGGGGTTGGATCATGGCGTTGGGTATAATGTGTGGACAGGTTGATGGTAGATGATGGGTCAGATCATGGAGTTGGGTATACTGTGTGGACAGGTTGGTAGGTTGGTTCATGGAGTTAGTTGTACCATGTGTAATGGATGGTGGTTGATGGGTCAGATCATGCAGTTGGCTGTACTGTGTGGGCAGGATGATGGTAGATGATGGGTGGTGTCACTGAGACTGTTGTGGACTGGATGATGGTTGATGATGGGTTAGATAATAAAGTTGGCTGTACTGTGTGGGCAGGATGGTGGTTGGTGATGGGTCAGATGATTGAGTTGGCTGTACTGTGTGGAATGTATGATGGGTTGTCATTAAGATGGCTGTATTGTGTGGACTGGATCATTGTTGATGATGCGTTGGGTCATTGAGGTGGCTGTATTGTGTAGCTAGGATGGCGGTTGACTGCTTGGATAGTGAAGTTGGCTGTACTGTGTAGATGGGATGGTGGTTGATGTGTTGGGTCATTGAGGTGGCTGTACTGTGTAGATGGGATGGTGGTTGATGTGTTGGGTCATTGAGGTGGCTGTACTGTGTAGATGGGATGGTGGTTGATGTGTTGGGTCATTGAGGTGGCTGTACTGTGTAGATGGGATGGTGGTTGATGTGTTGGGTCATTGAGGTGGCTGTACTGTGTAGATGGGATGGTGGTTGATGTGTTGGGTCATTGAGGTGGCTGTACTGTGTAGATGGGATGGTGGTTGATGTGTTGGGTCATTGAGGTGGCTGTACTGTGTAGATGGGATGGTGGTTGATGTGTTGGGTCATTGAGGTGGCTGTACTGTGTAGATGGGATGGTGGTTGATGTGTTGGGTCATTGAGGTGGCTGTACTGTGTAGATAGGATGGTGGTTGATGTGTTGGGTCATTGAGGTGGCTGTACTGTGTAGATGGGATGGTGGTTGATGTGTTGGGTCATTGAGGTGGCTGTACTGTGTAGATGGGATGGTGGTTGATGTGTTGGGTCATTGAGGTGGCTGTACTGTGTAGATGGGATGGTGGTTGATGTGTTGGGTCATTGAGGTGGCTGTACTGTGTGAACTGGATGATGGTTGATGTGTTGGGTCATGGAGTTGGTTGTACTGTATGGACGGGACGGCTGGTTGATGAGTATTGTCATCTTCATGGCTATAATCTGTGGACAGGATGGTGGTTTATGATAGGTTAGATCATGGAGTTGTATAACAATGGAAAAAAGGAAGGATTGACACTCTATATCTGGATTGGTATAGAGAAAACAATAATATATATATAATGATTTATTAGGTTTATAAAGGTAAAATGTACACCATGAGCAAGTATCAAACCAAATGTATATCACATTGATATCTCCTACATATTAATATGTGGAACACAGATAAATAGATAAAAATAAGGATTGATACTGTAGTGAGTATCTAACCAATTGTATGTATCATCGATACCCCCTACGTATTATTTGTAGTATAAAATGAGTAAAACTAATACTGTAGATACTCCACTGGAATTGATAAGTCCGTCAGGGAGATTTTGTCGTTCGCATAATCATCTCAGAAAGAAAAGAATATAAAATAAGGATCCAGTAGCCCAAGGATAAAATTCTAATAGTCTGTACAGCCCATGGAACCGGTATTCACATCAATAATCCAAATTTTATAATGCCCACTTAGAGTTCCATTGTATAGTAATCCAAGATGGAGGAGAAGCAAGAGGTATAGATGCGGTACCCACAAATTCTATTTTAAGAATATCAGTCTCTTTGGTATTACTATTAATGCAATAGCAGGGGTAACGGCATATGATCGAGATGAGCACTTACAGTTCCGTCTCATACACGCCAGCAGCAGCAGTGTTACCTGTAGGTCTCGTAGTTGAGGGATCCTCCTCTGCAGCCGGCCGCGGCGTCCCACGTGCCAGTGATAGTTCGGGGGATCTTACCTCAGGTAGTGTTTCCTGCTTGGTCCCGTGTAATTCGGATGTGTGCTCAGCTCTGTTCTTCTTATTACATGGACGTGATGATGGTTGATGGGTCGGATCATGGAGTTGGCTGTGCTATGTGGACGTGATGATGGTTGATGGGTCGGATCATGGAGTTGGCTGTGCTATGTGGACGTGATGATGGTTGATGGGTCAGATCATGGAGTTGGATGTGCTATGTGGACGTGATGATGGTTGATGGGTCGGATCATGGAGTTGGCTGTGCTATGTGGACGTGATGATGGCTGATGGGTCGGATCATGGAGTTGGCTGTGCTATGTGGACGTGATGATGGCTGATGGGTCGGATCATGGAGTTGGCTGTGCTATGTGGACGTGATGATGGTTGATGGGTCGGATCATGGAGTTGGCTGTGCTATGTGGACATGATGATGGTTGATGGGTCAGATCATGGAGTTGGATGTGCTATGTGGACGTGATGATGGTTGATGGGTCGGATCATGGAGTTGGCTGTGCTATGTGGACGTGATGATGGCTGATGGGTCGGATCATGGAGTTGGCTGTGCTATGTGGACGTGATGATGGTTGATGGGTCGGATCATGGACTGGGCTGTGCTATGTGGACGTGATGATGGTTGATGGGTCGGATCATGGAGTTGGCTGTGCTATGTGGACGTGATGATGGTTGATGGGTCAGATCATGGAGTTGGCTGTGCTATGTGGACGTGATGATGGCTGATGGGTCGGATCATGGAGTTGGCTGTGCTATGTGGACGTGATGATGGCTGATGGGTCGGATCATGGAGTTGGCTGTGCTATGTGGACGGATGATGGCTGATGGGTCGGATCATGGAGTTGGCTGTGCTATGTGGACGTGATGATGGCTGATGGGTCGGATCATGGAGTTGGCTGTGCTATGTGGACGTGATGATGGCTGATGGGTCGGATCATGGAGTTGGCTGTGCTATGTGGACGTGATGATGGCTGATGGGTCGGATCATGGAGTTGGCTGTGCTATGTGGACGTGATGATGGTTGATGGGTCGGATCATGGAGTTGGCTGTGCTATGTGGACGTGATGATGGCTGATGGGTCGGATCATGGAGTTGGCTGTGCTATGTGGACGTGATGATGGCTGATGGGTCGGATCATGGAGTTGGCTGTGCTATGTGGACGTGATGATGGTTGATGGGTCGGATCATGGAGTTGGCCGTGCTATGTGGACGTGATGATGGTTGATGGGTCGGATCATGGAGTTGGCTGTGCTATGTGGACGTGATGATGGCTGATGGGTCGGATCATGGAGTTGGCTGTGCTATGTGGACGTGATGATGGTTGATGGGTCGGATCATGGAGTTGGCTGTGCTATGTGGACGTGATGATGGTTGATGGGTCGGATCATGGAGTTGACTGTGCTATGTGGACGTGATGATGGCTGATGGGTCGGATCATGGAGTTGGCTGTGCTATGTGGACGTGATGATGGTTGATGGGTCGGATCATGGAGTTGGCCGTGCTATGTGGACGTGATGATGGTTGATGGGTCGGATCATTAGTTGGCTGTGCTATGTGGACGTGATGATGGCTGATGGGTCGGATCATGGAGTTGGCTGTGCTATGTGGACGTGATGATGGTTGATGGGTCGGATCATGGAGTTGGCTGTGCTATGTGGACGTGATGATGGTTGATGGGTCGGATCATGGAGTTGGCCGTGCTATGTGGACGTGATGATGGTTGATGGGTCGGATCATTTAGTTGGCTGTGCTATGTGGACGTGATGATGGCTGATGGGTCGGATCATGGAGTTGGCTGTGCTATGTGGACGTGATGATGGTTGATGGGTCGGATCATGGAGTTGGCCGTGCTATGTGGACGTGATGATGGTTGATGGGTCGGATCATTTAGTTGGCTGTGCTATGTGCAGTGATGATGGCTGATGGGTCGGATCATAGAGTTGGCTGTGCTATGTGGACGTGATGATGGCTGATGGGTCGGATCATGGAGTTGGCTGTGCTATGTGGACGTGATGATGGTTGATGGGTCGGATCATGGACTGGGCCGTGCTATGTGGACGTGATGATGGTTGATGGGTCGGATCATTTAGTTGGCTGTGCTATGTGGACGTGATGATGGTTGATGGGTCGGATCATGGAGTTGGCTGTGCTATGTGGACGTGATGATGGCTGATGGGTCGGATCATGGAGTTGGCTGTGCTATGTGGACGTGATGATGGTTGATGGGTCGGATCATGGAGTTGGCTGTGCTATGTGGACGTGATGATGGTTGATGGGTCGGATCATTTAGTTGGCTGTGCTATGTGGACGTGATGATGGTTGATGGGTCGGATCATGGAGTTGGCTGTGCTATGTGGACGTGATGATGGCTGATGGGTCGGATCATGGAGTTGGCTGTGCTATGTGGACGTGATGATGGTTGATGGGTCGGATCATGGAGTTGGCCGTGCTATGTGGACGTGATGATGGTTGATGGGTCGGATCATTTAGTTGGCTGTGCTATGTGGACGTGATGATGGCTGATGGGTCGGATCATGGAGTTGGCTGTGCTATGTGGACGTGATGATGGTTGATGGGTCGGATCATGGAGTTGGCTGTGCTATGTGGACATGATGATGGTTGATGGGTCGGATCATGGAGTTGGCTGTGCTATGTGGACGTGATGATGGTTGATGGGTCGGATCATGGAGTTGGCCGTGCTATGTGGACGTGATGATGGCTGATGGGTCGGATCATGGAGTTGGCTGTGCTATGTGGACGTGATGATGGTTGATGGGTCGGATCATGGAGTTGGCTGTGCTATGTGGACGTGATGATGGTTGATGGGTCGGATCATGGAGTTGGCCGTGCTATGTGGACGTGATGATGGTTGATGGGTCGGATCATTTAGTTGGCCGTGCTATGTGGACGTGATGATGGCTGATGGGTCGGATCATGGAGTTGGCTGTGCTATGTGGACGTGATGATGGTTGATGGGTCGGATCATGGAGTTGGCCGTGCTATGTGGACGTGATGATGGTTGATGGGTCGGATCATTTAGTTGGCTGTGCTATGTGGATGGGATGATGGTTGATGGGTCGGATCATGGAGTTGGCTGTGCTATGTGGACGTGATGATGGTTGATGGGTCGGATCATTTAGTTGGCTGTGCTATGTGGATTGGATGATGGTTGATGGGTCAGATCATGGAGTTGGCTGTGTTATGTGGACGGGATGATGGCTGATGGGTCGGGTCATGGAGTTGGCTGTGCTATGTGGACGTGATGATGGTTGATAGGTCAGATCGTGGACTTGGCTGTGCTATGTGGACCTGATGATGGTTGATGGGTCGGATCGTGGACTTGGCTGTGCTATGTGGACCTGATGATGGTTGATGGACAGATATATTAGACTTCACTGTAATATGTCTGGGGTAAGGGCTGCCCCGGAAGTACATGTGTATTTAGGTTATTGATGGGAGTCTCGTTTCCAGCTCTTGGACCAGTGCTTGGCTCCAGACACCTCTGGGGATGGAACAGGATGTGACAACATGACCTGCATCATTGTCCGCTTCCAGCCTTATTCTCACAGTAGTGCCGAAGGCAGCAAGCGAAAACTGGACGTTGTGGAGGCAGTGACTGAGAACTGCACTGACGGCAGCAAGAAGGCAAAGACAGACTAGTGGCCGACCCGCTGCTGCCCACATTGGACTTTGACCTGACGGTCTTCAGACTTTTACGAGTATTGTCAGTTTTGTTTTTGTTCTTTTTTCTTTTTTTTTATTGATGATCGATGTACAAACCTGTTGAGTTGTAGCCGCCGGATGGTGCCCGTGTGGGGGGGTGGGGCGGTGGGGAAGCTATCACTTTGTGTATAATTTTGTAATCATTCCATGACCCCTGTTCCTTCAGCCCATGGAACCTGTGGATGAATTTTAACAAGGATTTTTATAAATGAGTGTGTGGCCTGGCTCACTGTGGTTGGGTGGAGCGCTGGGTGGAGCAGTCACTGGGGTTGGTTTGCACTATATACAGTCCGTCTGATTTTGGGTGTCATCTCCTGGGTAGGGACTATGGCAAATATTAAATGGTTAATCAGAACTGTGTGTTTACAACCGTTCATAACCTAAAAACTGCAGACTCCAAAATACAACTGCACACAACCACCTGATATATGAGGGGATGAGACACCATCGACATGGAGTGCTCTGCTCCTCTATAGTGTCACCTCCACCCTCACCGCTGCCTTTCCTAACCTCCGTGTACTCCTGTATGTCACCTCCACCCTCACCGCTGCCTCTCCTGACCTCCGTGTACTCCTGTATGTCACCTCCACCCTCACCGCTGCCTCTCCTAACCTCCGTGTACTCCTGTATGTCACCTCCACCCTCACCGCTGCCTCACCTGACCTCCGTGTACTCCTGTATGTCACCTCCACCCTCACCGCTGCCTCTCCTGACCTCCGTGTACTCCTGTATGTCACCTCCACCCTCACCGCTGCCTCTCCTGACCTCCGTGTACTCCTGTATGTCACCTCCACCCTCACCGCTGCCTCTCCTAACCTCCGTGTACTCCTGTATGTCACCTCCACCCTCACCGCTGCCTCACCTGACCTCCGTGTACTCCTGTATGTCACCTCCACCCTCACCGCTGCCTCTCCTAACCTCCGTGTACTCCTGTATGTCACCGCTGCCTCTCCTAACCTCCGTGTACTCCTGTATGTCACCTCCACCCTCACTGCTGCCTCTCCTGACCTCCGTGTACTCCTGTATGTCACCGCTGCCTCTCCTAACCTCCGTGTACTCCTGTATGTCACCTCAACCCTCACTGCTGCCTCTCCTAACCTCCGTGTACTCCTGTATGTCACCTCCACCCTCACCGCTGCCTCTCCTGACCTCCGTGTACTCCTGTATGTCACCTCCACCCTCACCGCTGCCTTTCCTGACATCCGTGTACTCCTGTATGTACCCTCCACCCTCACCGCTGCCTCTCCTAACCTCCGTGTACTCCTGTATGTCACCTCCACCCTCACTGCTGCCTCTCCTAACCTCCGTGTACTCCTGTATGGGACCTCCACCCTCACCGCTGCCTCTCCTAACCTCCGTGTACTCCTGTATGTCACCTCCACCCTCACTGCTGCCTCTCCTAACCTCCGTGTACTCCTGTATGTCACCTCCACCCTCACCGCTGCCTCTCCTGACCTCCGTGTACTCCTGTATGGGACCTCCACCCTCACCGCTGCCTTTCCTGACATCCGTGTACTCCTGTATGTCACCTCCACCCTCACCCCTGCATCTCCTGACCTCCGTGTACTCCTGTATGTCACCTCCACCCTAACCGCTGCCTCTCCTGACCTTCGTGTACTCCAGTATGTCACCTCCACCCTAACCGCTGCCTCTCCCAACCTCTGTGTACTCCTGTATGTCACCGCTGCCTCTCCTTACCTCCGTGTACTCCTGTATGTCACTGCTGCTTCTCCTAACCTCCGTATACTCTTGTATATGAGCTCCACACTCACCGCTGCCTCTCCTAACCTCCGTGTACTCCTGTATGTCACCTCCACCCTCACCGCTGCCTCTCCTAACCTCCGTGTACTCCTGTATGAGACATCCACCCTCACCGCTGCCTCTCCTGACCTCCGTGTACTCCTGTATGTCACCTCCACCCTCACCGCTGCCTCTCCTAACCTCCGTGTACTCCTGTATATGAGCTCCACCCTCACCGCTGCCTCTCCTAACCTCCGTGTACTCCTGTATGTCACCTCCACCCTCACCGCTGCCTCTCCTGACCTCCGTGTACTCCTGTATGTCACCTCCACCCTCACTGCTGCCTCTCCTAACCTCCGTGTACTCCTGTATGTCACCTCCACCCTCACCGCTGCCTCTCCTAACCTCCGTGTACTCCTGTATGTCACCTCCACCCTCACCGCTGCCTCTCCTGACCTCCGTGTACTCCTGTATGTCACCTCCACCCTCACCGCTGCCTCTCCTGACCTCCGTATACTCCTGTATGTCACCTCCACCCTCACCCCTGCCTCTCCTGACCTCCGTGTTCTCCTGTATGAGACATCCACCCTCACCGCTGCCTCTCCTTACCACCGTGTACTCCTGTATGTCACCTCCACCCTCACCGCTGCCTCTCCTAACCTCCGTGTACTCCTGTATGTCACCGCTGCCTCTCCTGACCTTCGTATACTCCTGTATGAGACATCCACCCTCACTGCTGCCTCTCCTTACCACCATGTACTCCTGTATGTCACCTCCACCCTCACCGCTGCCTCTCCTGACCTCCGTGTACTCCTGTATGTCACCTCCACCCTCACCCCTGCCTCTCCTGACCTCCGTGTACTCCTGTATGTCGCCTCCACCCTCACCCCTGCCTCTCCTGACCTCCGTGTACTCCTGTATGTCACCTCCACCCTCACCGCTGCCTCTCCTGACCTCCGTGTACTCCTGTATGTCACCTCCACCCTCACCGCTGCCTCTCCTGACCTCCGTGTACTCCTGTATGTCACCTCCACCCTCACCGCTGCCTCTCCTGACCTCCGTGTTCTCCTGTATGAGACATCCACCCTCACCGCTGCCTCTCCTGACCTCCGTGTACTCCTGTATGTCACCTCCACCCTCACCGCTGCCTCTCCTAACCTCCGTGTACTCCTGTATGTCACCGCTGCCTCTCCTGACCTTCGTATACTCCTGTATGAGACATCCACCCTCACTGCTGCCTCTCCTTACCACCATGTACTCCTGTATGTCACCTCCACCCTCACCGCTGCCTCTCCTGACCTCCGTGTACTCCTGTATGTCACCTCCACCCTCACCGCTGCCTCTCCTGACCTCCGTGTACTCCTGTATGTCGCCTCCACCCTCACCCCTGCCTCTCCTGACCTCCGTGTACTCCTGTATGTCACCTCCACCCTCACCGCTGCCTCTCCTGACCTCCGTGTACTCCTGTATGTCACCTCCAACCTCACCGCTGCCTCTCCTGACCTCCGTGTACTCCTGTATGTCACCTCCACCCTCACCGCTGCCTCTCCTGACCTCCGTGTACTCCTGTATGTCACCTCCACCCTCACCGCTGCCTCTCCTGACCTCCGTGTACTCCTGTATGTCACCTCCACCCTCACCCCTGCCTCTCCTGACCTCCGTGTACTCCTGTATGTCACCTCCACCCTCACCCCTGCCTCTCCTGACCTCCGTGTACTCCTGTATGTCACCTCCACCCTCACCGCTGCCTCTCCTGACCTCCGTGTACTCCTGTATGTCACCGCTGCCTCTCCTGACCTTCGTATACTCCTGTATGAGACATCCAGCCTCACCGCTGCCTCTCCTTACCACCATGTACTTCTGTATGGGACCGCCACCCTCACCCCTGCCTCTCCTGACCTCCGTATACTCCTGTATGTCACCTCCACCCTCACCACTGCCTCTCCTGACCTTCATGCACTCCTGTATGTGATTTTCCCGACAGCCCTAAATTTCTCTTGGCCTCATCCGACCACCCTATATTTCTCCTGGCCTCACTGCCGCCTCTCCCGACTGCCCTATATTCCTCCTGGCCTCACCCGACCACCTTATATTCCTCCTGGCCTCACTGCCGCCTCTCCCGACCACCTTATATTCCTCCTGGCCTCACTGCCGCCTCTCCCGACCACCTTATATTCCTCCTGGCGTCACCGCCGCCTCTCCCGACCACCTTATATTCCTCCTGGCCTCACCGCCGCCTCTCCCGACCACCCTTTATTCCTCCTGGCTAGAGATAAGTGAATTTCTATTTTTTAGTTCTGCGTCCAAAGTTCGGGTTCGGGATATCGTAGCATCCCGTTATGGATTCCATAACGGCATATGAAATCCATAAGGGACTGCTTCATTGAACCCGAACCTTGGACAACCCTAAGGACCTGGGGTGACGTCACAGTCATGTGATCAGTGCAGGGGGCGTGGCTCAGTACTGGATTGGATAAGAGGTGATCCAGTGCTGAGCCACGCCCACTGCACTGATCACATGACGGTGATGTCTGCTGATTTCTGCTGACCGTAACACTCAGTCCCTGTGCCTCCATAGAAACAGATGTGGGTTATGGGACAGCGATAAGCTGAGGTCCATGAGGTAGAGTGGGAGTCCAGGGACGGACAGACCTGGTAATGTGGAAACCTCTTCCTACTCGGGGTTATCTGCATTACAGGAATGAATGTGACCATTATTGAATTAAGGAGCATGTCCACCTTAAAGCCTCTTGCACACGAAAGTTGTTCATCCATTCCGTGCATTGGGTCCCCAACGCACGAGCAACGTCCGTGCGGCTGCCGGGATGGGTTGAGACCCATTCAACTTGAATGGGTCCGTGATCCGTCTGCACCGCAAAAAATTGAACAAGTTCTATTTTTTTTTTGCGGTCTGGAGGCACGGACAGAAACGCCACGGAAGCTCTCCATAGTGGGGTTCCGATCTGTGCTTCCATTCCGCATCTCAGTGATTGCGGACCCATTCAAGTGAATGGATCTGTGAGGCGGAGTGCACACGGGCCGGTGGCCGTGCAATACGGGCACACAACGTTCGTGAGCAAGAGGCCTAAGTACCATGCTAAAGTTAATGAATAGGGATGTCTCCAAAAACAGGGGCCTTCCTGTGTACATGGATTGCAAAGCATGTACTGAGTTACATCCTGTATTATACTCCAGAGCTGCACTCACTATTCTGCTGGTGGAGTCAATGTGTACATAACTTACTGATCCTGAGTTACATCATCCTGTATTATACTCCAGAGCTGCACTCACAATTCTGCTGGTGGTGTCACTGTGTACACATATTACTTATCCTGTACTGATCCTGAGGTACATTCTGTATTATACTCCAGAGCTGCACTCACTATTCTGCTAGTGCAGTCACTGTGTACATAACTTACTTATCCTGTACTGATCCTGAGTTACATCCTGTATTATACTCCAGAGCTGCACTCACTATTCTGCTGGTGGAGTCACTGTGTACATACATTACTTGTTCTGTACTGCTCCTGAGTATACAGTGGCATGTAAATGTTCGGGCACCTCTACTCAAAAGTACTGTTACTGTGCGCAGTTAAGCACTTAAGTTGAAGATGAAATGATCTCCAAAAGGCATACGGTTACAGATGACTCCATCCAATGAAGTTCAGATCAGGGGACTGTGAGGGCCATGGTAAATCCTTCAGCAGATCAGGGGGCTGTGAGACCATGGTAAATCCTTCAGCAGATCAGGGGGCTGTGAGGACCATAGTAAATCCTTCAGCAGATCAGGGGACTGTGAGGGCCATGGTAAATCCTTCAGCAGATCAGGGGGCTGTGAGGACCATAGTAAATCCTTCAGCAGATCAGGGGCTGTGAGGCCATGGTAAATCCTTCAGCAGATCAGGGGACTGTGAAGGACATGGTAAATCCTTCAGCAGATCAGGGGGCTGTGAGGACATGGTAAAACCTTCAGCAGATCAGGGGGCTGTGAGGGCCATGGTAAAACCTTCAGCAGATTAGGGGGCTGTGAGGACCATGGTAAAACCTTCAGCAGATCAGGGGACTGTGAGGCCATGGTAAAACCTTCAGCAGATCAGGGGACCGTGAAGGACATGGTAAATCCTTCAGCAGATCAGGGGGCTGTGAGGACCATGGTAAATCCTTCAGCAGATCAGGGGGCTGTGAGGCCATGGTAAAACCTTCAGCAGATCAGGGGGGTGTGAGGCCATGGTAAAACCTTCAGCAGATCAGGGGACTGTGAAGGACATGGTAAAACCTTCAGCAGATCAGGGGACTGTGAAGGACATGGTAAAACCTTCAGCAGATCAGGGGGCTGTGAGACCATGGTAAAACCTTCAGCAGATCAGGGGACTGTGAGGATCATGGTAAAACCTTCAGCAGATCAGGGGACTGTGAGGGCCATGGTGAAACCTTCAGCAGATCAGGGGACTGTGAGGATCATGGTAAAACCTTCAGCAGATCAGGGGGCTGTGAGGGCCATGGTAAAACCTTCAGCAGATTAGGGGGCTGTGAGGACCATGGTAAAACCTTCAGCAGATCAGGGGACTGTGAGGCCATGGTAAAACCTTCAGCAGATCAGGGGACCGTGAAGGACATGGTAAATCCTTCAGCAGATCAGGGGGCTGTGAGGACCATGGTAAATCCTTCAGCAGATCAGGGGGCTGTGAGGCCATGGTAAAACCTTCAGCAGATCAGGGGGGTGTGAGGCCATGGTAAAACCTTCAGCAGATCAGGGGACTGTGAAGGACATGGTAAAACCTTCAGCAGATCAGGGGACTGTGAAGGACATGGTAAAACCTTCAGCAGATCAGGGGGCTGTGAGACCATGGTAAAACCTTCAGCAGATCAGGGGACTGTGAGGATCATGGTAAAACCTTCAGCAGATCAGGGGACTGTGAGGGCCATGGTGAAACCTTCAGCAGATCAGGGGACTGTGAGGATCATGGTAAAACCTTCAGCAGATCAGGGAATTGTGAGGCCTTTGTAAAACCTTCAGCAGATCAGGGGACTGTGAGGACCATGGTAAAACCTTCAGCAGATCAGGGGGCTGTGAGGCCATGGTAAAACCTTCAGCAGATCAGGGGGCTGTGAGGGACATGGTAAAACCTTCAGCAGATCAGGGGACTGTGAGGCCATGGTAAATCCTTCAGCAGATCAGGGGGCTGTGAGGGACATGGTAAATCCTTCAGCAGATAAGGGGGCTGTGAGGGACATGGTAAAACCTTCAGCAGATCAGGGGACTGTGAGGCCATGGTAAATCCTTCAGCAGATCAGGGGACTGTGAGGCCATGGTAAAACCTTCAGCAGATCAGGGGACTGTGAGGGCCATGGTAAAACCTTCAGCAGATCAGGGGACTGTGAGGACCATGGTAAAACCTTCAGCAGAACAGGGGACTGTGAGGGCCATGGTAAAACATTCAGCAGATTAGGGGGCTGTGAGGGTCATGGTAAAACCTTCAGCAGATCAGGGGGCTGTGAGGCCATGGTAAAACCTTCAGCAGATCAGGGGGCTGTGAGGGACATGGTAAAACCTTCAGCAGATCAGGGGACTGTGAGGCCATGGTAAATCCTTCAGCAGATCAGGGGACTGTGAGGCCATGGTAAAACCTTCAGCAGATCAGGGGGCTGTGAGGCCATGGTAAAACCTTCAGCAGATCAGGGGACTGTGAGGGCCATGGCAAAACCTTCAGCAGATCAGGGAATTGTGAGGCCTTTGTAAAACCTTCAGCAGATCAGGGGACTGTGAGGCCATGGTAAACCCTTCAGCAGATCACAGGACTGTGAGGCCATGGTAAAACCTTCAGCAGATCAGGGGGCTGTGAGGACCATGGTAAAACCTTCAGCAGATCAGGGGCTGTGAGGCCATGGTAAAACCTTCAGCAGATCACAGGACTGTGAGGCCATGGTAAACCCTTCAGCAGATCACAGGACTGTGAGGCCATGGTAAAACCTTCAGCAGATCAGGGGACTGTGAGGGCCATGGTAAATCCTTCAGCAGATCAGGGGCTGTGAGGCCATGGTAAAACCTTCAGCAGATCAGGGGGCTGTGAGGACCATGGTAAACCCTTTAGCAGATCACAGGACTGTGAGGCCATGGTAAAACCTTCAGCAGATCAGGGGACTGTGAGGACCATGGTAAAACCTTCAGCAGATCAGGGGGCTGTGAGGACCATGGTAAACCCTTCAGCAGATCACAGGACTGTGAGGCCATGGTAAAACCTTCAGCAGATCAGGGGGCTGTGAGGACCATGGTGAAAGCTTCAGCAGATGTCACGGCGGGAAGTGGGGAAAACCCCCTGCCGTGCAATGTCCACGGCCGCTGGGCCTAAAGCAGAGACAAAGGAGCAGATGACCTCCTGACACGTCCCTAAAACTGGCCCTGGTCTTCTGGCTGTATGAGCGGACCCTGAAGGTGGGATGGCTCATACCCACGTACCTATGGCCCTGAACGCCCTGTCTCGCCCTCAAATAAAAACAGGGCAGAGACCACCTGCTCACCCTAGACCGCAGATGAGCAGGAGTCTCCTGAGGCCCCCACAGCAGCCGGGACCCGAACAGTGTGTGCCCGCACGGCAGGCAAGTAATATAAGAAACAGGTACAAGAAACCCACACTTACCTGCCGTGCTGAAGATAGAGAAGCAGCGCCAGGACCTCCCGGACCCCCAAGCGGACACCAGATGCCTGGGGGGAGACCTGGCCAGGCAGGACACCATCCGGTATATGCTATACCCCTCCGGGTAAGCAAGCCCCTTCCGGAGCAGACATACCAACATACAAACCCACAACAAATACATAACCAAGTGAGGTGAAGGGTAAGCAGAAGCACACAGGAGGGGAATACAATCAAACAGAGTAAACAATATAATAAATAAGGGTGGCTCACGCAGACATAAAGGTGGACAACATACAGCAGACTCCAGCCATGCTCACACCATGGCTGGACAAACAAGACTGCACTCAGGCTCCACACACAAGGTAATAAGGAGGCCTGAGGTCACACCCACCATAACAAGCAACCACACCTTAACCCTGTGCACACACACAGCAGACAAAGACTCGCGTGCAAAGTGAACAGAGTTGCCAGCGGAAACCGCATGTGAGGAAACACGAACACACCCCTCACATGCGGCAAGAACAGACCTAGCCGCCGGCAACCGCATGCGGCAAAACTGACACGACCGCAACACCGGTCGTGGCACGCAGGTTGCCGACGGCAACCGCATGCCAACTAAAGAGTCACGACTCCAACGCGGGTCGTGACAGCAGATCACAAGACTGTGAGGACCATGGTAAAACCTTCAGCAGATCAGGGGGCTGTGAGGACATGGTAAAACCTTCAGCAGATCAGGGGGCTGTGAGGCCATGGTAAAACCTTCAGCAGATCAGGGGGCTGTGAGGACATGGTAAAACCTTCAGCAGATCAGGGGGCTGTGAGGCCATGGTAAAACCTTCAGCAGATCAGGGGACTGTGAGGACCATGGTAAAACCTTCAGCAGATCAGGGGACTGTGAGGCCATGGTAAAACCTTCAGCAGATCAGGGGGCTGTGAGGCCATGGTAAAACCTTCAGCAGATCAGGGGGCTGTGAGGCCATGGTAAATCCTTCAGCAGATCAGGAGGCCTGTGAGGACCATGGTAAATCCTTCAGCAGATCAGGGGACTGTGAGGACCATGGTAAATCCTTCAGCAGATCAGGAGACTGTGAGGGCCATGGTAAAACCTTCAGCAGATCAGGGGACTGTGAGGACCATGGTAAAACCTTCAGCAGATCAGGGGACTGTGAGGGCCATGGTAAAACCTTCAGCAGATCAGGGGACTGTGAGGGCCATGGTAAAACCTTCAGCAGATCAGGGGACTGTGAGGCCATGGTAAAACCTTCAGCAGATCAGGGGACTGTGAGGGCCATGGTAAAACCTTCAGCAGATCAGGGGACTGTGAGGCCATGGTAAAACCTTCAGCAGATCAGGGGACTGTGAGGGCCATGGTAAAACCTTCAGCAGATCAGGGGACTGTGAGGGCCATGGTAAAACCTTCAGCAGATCAGGGGACTGTGAGGACCATGGTAAAACCTTCAGCAGAACAGGGGACTGTGAGGGCCATGGTAAAACATTCAGCAGATCAGGGGACTGTGAGGGCCATGGTAAAACCTTCAGCAGATCAGGGGACTGTGAGGACCATGGTAAAACCTTCAGCAGAACAGGGGGCTGTGAGGCCATGGTAAAACCTTCAGCAGATCAGGGGGCTGTGAGGCCATGGTAAAACCTTCAGCAGATCAGGGGACTGTGAAGACCATGGTAAAACCTTCAGCAGATCAGGGGGCTGTGAGGCCATGGTAAAACCATCAGCAGATCAGGGGGCTGTGAGGCCATGGTAAATTCTTCAGCAGATCAGGGGGCTGTGAGGCCATGGTAAAACCATCAGTAGATCAGGGGCTGTGAGGCCACGGTAAAGGCCTTCAGCAGATCAGGGGGCTGTGAGGCCATGGTAAAACCTTCAGCAGATCAGGGGACTGTGATGGCCATGGTAAAACCTTCAGCAGATCAGGGGACTGTGAAGACCATGGTAAAACCTTCAGCAGATCAGGGGACTGTGAGGGCCATGGTAAATCCTTCATCAGATCAGGGGGCTGTGAGGCCATGGTAAATCCTTCAGCAGATCAGGAGGCTGTGAAGCCATGGTGAATCCTTCAGCAGATCAGGGGCTGTGAGGACCATGGTAAAACCTTCAGCAGATCAGGGGACTGTGAGGGCCATGGTAAAACCTTCAGCAGATCAGGGGACTGTGAGGGCCATGGTAAATCCTTCAGCAGATCAGGGGACTGTGAGGCCATGGTAAATCCTTCAGCAGATCAGGGGGCTGTGAGGCCATGGTAAAACCTTCAGCAGATCAGGGGGCTGTGAGGCCATGGTAAAACCTTCTGTTTGCGCCTTTTGAGGTCGTCTATTGTGGATATTATGAGGTGGGTTTAGGACCATTATCCGTTTGTAGAAGCCATCCTATTTTCACCTTCAACTTTTTTACAGCTTGTGTTATGTTGTCTTCCAGAATTTGGTGGAATTTTATTGAATCGATTTTTCCCCCTACCTGTGAAATGTTCCTCATGTCATTGGCTGCAAGACAACCCCAAAGCATGATTGATCCACCGCATGCTTAATGGTTGGAGAAAAAAGGCACAGAATTTCATGAAAATAACCCCTCTCCAAACATACAAAGAGTTCTCTTTTAGGCCTCTTTCACACTTGCGTTTTGAGGATCCGGCGGGCACTTCCGTCCCGCCGGATCCGTCAGAACGCAAGTCGCCTTAAAGCATTAGAAGACTGATTAGGATCCTGATCAGTCTTCAAAATGCTTTCAGGTTACCATGGCAGCAAGGACGCTACTGAAGTCCTGGCTGCTATGGTACTCCGCAGCAGTGTACTTACCTGCGCTGCGGCCGCTTCTTCATGGCGTCACAGGTCCCTGCGGTGCATAGATCAATGCGCCGCCCGGACCTGTGACGCCATGAAGGAGCGCCCGGAGGCCGCAGTGCAGGTAAGTACACTGCTTCGGAGTATCATGGCAGCCAGGACTTCAGTAGCGGCCTGGCTGCCATGGTTAAACGATCGGAGCCCCAGATTACACTAGGGCCCCGATCGGAACTGCTGCTGCGCATGCGCAGAGCTAAACGTCGGATCCGGCGATGCGCCGAAACGACGTTTAGCTGAATTCCGGATCCGGTGCACTTTAATGGGCATTAATTCCGGATCTGGCGTTACGGCATGCCTTCCGGAATTTTGGACGGAGACAAATCCGCAGCATGCTGCGGTTTTGTGAACGTCCAAAAGACCTTCACATACTGAAGCATCCTGAACGGATTTCTCTCCATTCAGAATGCATTAGTATAATCATGATCAGTATATTTCCGCCTTTGAGCCCCGACAACGGAACTCTAGGATGGAAAAAAAAAACGGTACTGTGAAAGAGGCCTTATCCTCATCAGTCCACAGGACTTATTTCCAAAATGCATCAGGCTTGTTTAGATGTTCTTTTGCAAACTTTTGATGCTGAGTTTTGTGGTGAGGACACGAGAGGTTTTCTTCTGATGACTGTTCTGTGAAGGCCACATTTGTCAACGTGTAGCTGAACAGCAGAACAATGTACCACAACTCCAGACTCTGCTAAATCTTCCTGAAGGTCTTTTATAGTCAAGCTGGGGTTCTGATTTGACTTTCTAGCAATCCTACAAGCAGCTGTCTCTGAAATGTGTCTTGATCTTCCAGACTTTCTCTAGACCTCCGCTGTTCCTGGTAACTGCAATTTCTTAATTACATTCCGAACTTAGGAAATTAAACTTGAGAACGCTTTATTATCTTCTTATAGCCGTCTCCTGCTTTGTGGGCCTCAACCATTTCCAGAGTTTTAAGTAGCTGCTTAGAAGAACCATTGGCTGATGCTTTTTGGGAGAAGGTTAGAGGAGTCTGGGTATTGGAAAGCTGCGAAATCTGCAGCACTGGGCCTTTCTAACAATGAGTGTGAACAAGACTTAAAGGAGTAATGCCCCCTCTAATGCCTGCGCCCCTCACAGGTTGTACTTACCTTGCTCCCTGGAACCCGTGTCACTTCTGATGCCCGCATGGCTGCCTCTGCATGTCCACCCGTGATGCTAGCGAGGCTTGGCACAATGCTAGGGAGGCTTGGCACAATGCTAGGGAGGCTTGGCCTGCTATTGCACCCCCCCCCCCCCACACCTGCTGTATCGGCGGGGAGATACAGTGACGGCCGTGTGGCATCAGAAGTGACACCGGTGCCAGGGAGCAAGTTAAGTACAACCTGTGTGAGGGGAGGGGGCATAATAGTGGTTGGATACCCCCTTTAACCCCTTAAGGATCCCTGCCTTCCAAGAGCCATAACTTTTTTTTTTTTGCGGGACAAGTTGTACTTTCCAACGCCACCATTTATTATTGCACATGATGTAGTGGGAAGCGGGGGAAAAATTCCAAATGTGGTGAAATTGCAAAAAAAAAAAGCAATTCCACCACAGTTTTGCGGGTTTTTAAATTCCGACATTTGATGTGCGATAAAACTGACCGGTTAGTTTTATTGTACAGGTCAGTACGAATCCGGCGATGCCCTATATGTATAGGTTTTCTTGCGTTTTGATAGTGAAAAAAAAAAAAATGCAAAAGTGGCAGAAAAATCTGTTTTACTTTTTTGTCGCCATATTTTGACCCCTATAACTTTTTTGTAATTATATGTACGGAGCTGTATGGGGGCTCATTTTTTCTGTCGTAATCTTATCTTTTATTGATACCATTCTGGGGTGTGTGTGACTTTTTGATCACCTTTTATGTAATTTTTTTTGAGGAAATGAAGCGTCCAAAAATGGCGAATTGGCCATTTGGACGCTTTTTTCCATTTTCGGGTTTACCGTATTTTTTTTAATATTTTTATAGTATGGGCGTTTTCGCACATTGTGACACCCATGATGTATATATATATTTTTTATTTATTTTGGCAAAAGGGGGGTGATTTTGAATTTTTATGTATTTTTTATTAATTTATTTTTTAACTTTTTTTATTTTTTTAACACTTTTGTATAGTTCCCATAGGGAACTATAACAATCAATCATCTGCATTAGAATATAGAATAGCATTGGAATATATGAGAAAATCGCATATTTCCTATGGAGCCTATTACAGGCTGTGGCTCCATAGGAAATACTATGCAGCAGCCTCGATTTCATTCACAGAGACCCAGGCTGCTGCAGGCGCGCTGCGGCTCCTCCGATCGCCACACGGTGGAGCCGGAGCACAAACCTAAAGTAAAACTTTGGTCCGGATGCCGTGGTCAGGATTGACCACGGCATCTGAGGGGTTTAATGTCTGCGCTCGGCATCGCTGCTGGTCGTGGCCATGAGCCGCGGGTGCCTGCTTGAAGAAGCAGGCGGCCACCCGCGGCTATAGGTGCCCGCATCCAGCAGGGGCGGGCACCATCTTTAAAGTCCGGACACAGGACGTACCCTGGACGTAGAGGTTAAAGGCTATGGACACCTTTGGTGGCAATTTTTTTTTAATTAGTGCATCGTACTCATTTTGAGCTAAAAATCTTTTTTTCAATTGGTTTTTATTAAAAATGTTGAGCCATTTTCCCTGCACAGCTTCGAGTTTATCTAGTTTCTGGTGGTGAATTTTCTCTCTGCTCCGTCAGTTGCGGAGCTGATGGACTCCTTATCTCTGACCTTATAAACACCCATTATAGCTCAGTCCTTATCTTACTGATAAATGTTTATGACTCTCAGTAGTTTAGAGATGAGGGTTAGGCTACATGCACACGACCGTTGCCTGCCTCCGCGTCCGCTCCTCCTTGAAACTTTGCGTCCGTCAAAAAAAACGGATGACGGACCGTTTTTTTTGACGGATCCGATTTTTATGGCAGATCCATTGTAAAAATGCCTATCCTTGTCCGCAAACGTGAAAAAAATAGGACATGCACTATTTTTTTGACGGAATGAAAACACGGATCACGGATGCGGAACAAAAACGGTCGACCATCCGCATTTTTTGACGGACCCATTGAAATAAATGGGGAAGCATCCTATCCGTGAAAAAAAACGGAACGGACGCGGAAACAAACAACGGTCGTGTGCATGGGGCCTTATTAGATGTCAACCAGTCACACGGCTAGAAAAACTGTTAACCCTTTGTGACAGAACGGCTAATGTTTTTAAAAAAAGACCAGTTATGAAAATGCGTTTTAGCCAAAAATGAGTAAAATGCAATCATAAAAAAAATTTGTCCCAAAAGGTGTACGTAGCTTTTAAAGGGACCTGTCTCCTCATAATTGCATCTACACCCCCCGCAGTGCCTGACAGTGACAGCCTGCAGTTCGGCCGCGATTGCCAAAGTCTTGTGCATGCGCGGTGCACTCTGCTCGGTTTCAGTGGCGCACAGCGCATGTGCAGGTTCGCTTTAACCCTAGAAGGCACTGAGACTTTGGTCGGTGCTATCTGACTGCTCACATCTCCTCGGGTTTTCAGACTTTTGCAAAGTGTTCATTTTTTTGACTCTAAAATTGATTATCTTTAACCCCTTCTGCCCCGGGCCAGTTTTGGCTCTTCTGCCCAGGCCATTTTTTGCAAATCCGACATGTGTCCCCTTATGTGCTAATAAATTTCGAACACTTACTTATCCAGGCCATTCTGAGATTGTTTTCTCGTGACGCATTGTTCTTCATCAGTCATAAATTTGAGTCAATATATTTCATCTTTATTTATGAAAAAATCTGAAATTTACCAAAAATTTTGAAAAATTTGCAATTTTTACAATTTCTATTTCTCTGCTTTTAAAACAGATAGTGATACCTTATAGAATATTACTTATTACTTTACATTCCCCATATTTATGTCTACTTTATGTTTGGATCATTTCGTAAATATCATTTTATTTTTTTAGGACGTTAGAAATTTAGAAGCAATTTTTAAGAAAATTTCCAAAACCCACTTTTTAAGGACCAGTTCAGTTCTGAAGTCGCTTTGTGGGGCTTACATAGTAGAAACCCCCCCATAAATGACCCCATTGTAGAAACTACACCCCTCAAGTTACTCAAAACTGATTTTACAAACTTTGTTAACCCTTTAGGTGTTCCACAAAAATAACCCCTTAAGGACACGGCCCTTTTTCACCTTAAGGACTCGGCCATTTTTTCCAATCTGACCAGTGTCACTTTATGTGGTGATAACTTTAAAACGCTTTTTCCTATCCAGGCCATTCTGAGACTGTTTTTTCGTCACATATTGTACTTCATAACAGTGGTAAAATGAAGATCGAACAAATTTCATTTTTATTTATAAAAATACCAAACTTACTCAAAAATTTGGTAAAATTTGCAATTTGTCAAGTTCCAATTTCTCTACTTTCTAAACCAGATAGTGATACCTTCTTATAATAGTTATTACTTTACATTCCCCACCTATGTCTACTTCATGTATCGATCAGTTTCTGGTAATGATATTTGCATTTTAGGGGGATCGTTACAAGGCTTGAGAAGTTTAGAAGCAAATCTTAGAAATTTTCTCAGAGAATTTTCAAAAACCCACTTTTAGGGACCAGTTCAGTTCTGAAGTCGCTTTGTGGGGCTTACATAGTAGAAACCCCCCCATAAATGACCCCATTGTAGAAACTACACCCCTCAAGTTACTCAAAACTGATTTTACAAACTTTGTTAACCCTTTAGGTGTTCCACAAAAATAACCCCTTAAGGACACGGCCCTATTTCACCTTAGGGACCCGGCCATTTTTTGCAAATCTGACCAGTGTCACTTTATGTGGTGATAACTTTAAAACGCTTTTTCTTATCCAGGCCATTCTGAGACTGTTTTTTCGTCACATATTGTACTTCATAACAGTGGTAAAATGAAGTCGAAAAATTTCATTTTTATTTATAAAAAAATACCAAACTTACCAAAAATTTGGTAAAATTTGCAATTTTTCAAGTTCCAATTTCTCTACTTTTAAACCAGATAGTGATACCTCTTATAATAGTTATTACTTTACATTCCCCATATGTCTACTTCATGTATCGATCATTTTGGTAATGATATTTCATTTTTTGGGGACGTTACAAGGCTTAGAAGTTTAGAAGCAAATCTTGAAATTTTTCAGAAATTTTCAAAAACCCACTTTTTAGGGACCAGTTCAGGTCTGAAGTCACTTTGTGGGACTTACATAATAAAACCACCCAAAAATGACCCCATTCTAGAAACTACACCCCTCAAGTTACTCAAAACTGATTTTACAAACTTTGTTAACCCTTTGGGTGTTCCACAAAAATTAAAGGAAAATGAAGAAAAAAATTCAAAATTTCCCTTTTTTGGCAAATTTTCCATTTTAATCCATTTTTTTCTTAAAAACCTAAAGGGTTAACAGTCAAACAAAACTCCATATTTATTGCCCTGATTCTGCGGTTTACAGAAACGCCCACATGTGGTGGTAAACCGCTGTACGGGCACACGGCAGGGCGCAGAAGGAAAGGAGCGCCGTGTGGTTATTGCAGGGCAGATTTTGCTGGACTGGTTTTTAGACGCCCCATCCCGTTTGAAGCCCCCCTGATCCTGGGGATAAGGTGGCAGTTTTATTGGTACTATTTTGGGGGACACATGATTTTTAGTCGCTCTATATTACGTTTTTTGTGAGGAAAGGTAACCAAAAAATGGCTGTTTTGGCACCGTTTTAATTCTTTACAACATTCATCTGACAGGGCAGACCATGTGCTATTTTCATAGAGCGATGATATCAAATATGACTATTTTTTTCGTTTGTTTCAGTTTCACATAAAGAATTTTTGAAAAAATTTATGTTTTTGTGTACGCCATATTTGTTTTATTTTTCCGCCGGCTTGTTTTTGCAGGAGGAGTTGACGTTTTATTCCAGGTAGAATGTGGCCCTCGTGTCCCAGTGTTCGGAGGCTCTGGTTGTCGGGTCCCAACCCGTGGGACAATCAAGTAAAATAAACTTAGGCAATTCATCCAGTTTTGTTTGAAGCATCGTGTAGATTTTTATTTGGTTTTCATCTGCCAGGAAACGTGTCGTGTACCTGTGACGTTTCGGGCCTATTTAGACCTTTTTCCATGGGAAGAGGAGAAGAAAGGATGGTGGTGGGGGAAGGTGGACTATCCGTCTATGATCTCCGAGGACGGACAGGCTGCGGTGATGGAGACCGCACACAAGAGACCTCAGCCACATCTGCTCATGGACTCCAGTCCTACAGATTCAGCTGAAGATCTTATCAGCTGTATTCAGGACCATAACCCCTGACAAGCAGAGAGGAGGATGAGGCGGCGCTTTACCTCAGTGCTCTGAAGTAACTTGTCCTCCTGTGAGATTAGGACGGGTTTTGTGTGTACTAATAGGACGGCGGCCATTTTATTTCTCCTAATGATCGCTCCCCAGACAAGACGAGCAATTATAGCTAATGAAAGGTATTTGTGAATATAGTTATAATACATATAATTGTATAGGCAGTGTATGGGGTATTATTATATGGGTGTAGTGTATGGGGTATTATTATATGGGCAGTGTATGGGGTATTATTATATGGGCAGTGTATGGGGTATTATTATATGGGTGTAGTGTATGGGGTATTATTATATGGGCAGTGTATGGGTATTATTATATGGGCAGTGTATGGGTATTATTATATGGGCAGTGTATGGGTATTATTATATGGGCAGTGTATGGGGTATTATTATATGGGCAGTGTATGGGGTATTATTATATGGGCAGTGTATGGGGTATTATTATATGGGCAGTGTATGGGGTATTATTATATGGGCAGTGTATGGGTATTATTATATGGGCAGTGTATGGGGTATTATTATATGGGCAGTGTATGGGGTATTATTATACGGGCAGTGTATGGGGTATTATTATATGGGCAGTGTATGGGGTATTATTATATGGGTAGTGTATGGGTATTATTATATGGGCAGTGTATGGGTATTATTATATAGGCAGTGTATGGGGTATTATTATATGGGTGTAGTGTATGGGGTATTATTATATGGGCAGTGTATGGGTATTATTATATGGGCAGTGTATGGGTATTATTATATGGGCAGTGTATGGGGTATTATTATATGGGCAGTGTATGGGTATTATTATATGGGCAGTGTATGGGGTATTATTATATGGGCAGTGTATGGGTATTATTATATGGGCAGTGTATGGGGTATTATTATATGGGCAGTGTATGGGTATTATTATATGGGCAGTGTATGGGGTATTATTATACGGGCGGTGTATGGGGTATTATTGTATGGGCAGTGTATGGGGTATTATTATACGGGCAGTGTATGTGGTATTATTATACGGGCAGTGTATGGGGTATTATTATATGGGTGTAGTGTATGGGGTATTATTATATGGGCAGTGTATGGGGTATTATTATATGGGCAGTGTATGGGGTGTTATTATATGGGCAGTGTATGGGGTATTATTATACGGGCGGTGTATGGGGTATTATTATACGGGCAGTGTATGGGGTATTATTATATGGGTGTAGTGTATGGGGTATTATTATATGGGCAGTGTATGGGGTGTTATTATATGGGCAGTGTAAGTGGTATTATTATACGGGCAGTGTATGGGGTATTATTATATGGGTGTAGTGTATGGGGTATTATTATATGGGTGTAGTGTATGGGGTATTATTATATGGGCAGTGTATGGGATCTTATTATATGGGCAGTGTATGGGGTATTATTATATGGGCAGTGTATGGGTATTATTATATGGGCAGTGTATGGGCTATTATTATACGGGCGGTGTATGAGGTATTATTGTATGGGCATTGTATGGGGTATTATTATACGGGCAGTGTATGGGGTATTATTATACGGGCGGTGTATGGGGTATTATTATACGGTCAGTGTATGGGGTATTATTGTATGGGCAGTGTATGGGGTATTATTATACGGGCGGTGTATGGGGTATTATTGTATGGGCAGTGTATGGGGTATTATTATACGGGCAGTGTATGTGGTATTATTATACGGGCAGTGTATGGGGTATTATTATATGGGTGTAGTGTATGGGGTATTATTATACGGGCAGTGTATGGGATCTTATTATATGGGCAGTGTATGGGTATTATTATATGGGCAGTGTATGGGGTATTATTATACGGGCGGTGTATGGGGTATTATTGTATGGGCATTGTATGGGGTATTATTATACGGGCAGTGTATGGGGTATTATTATACGGGCGGTGTATGGGGTATTATTATACGGTCAGTGTATGGGGTATTATTGTATGGGCAGTGTATGGGGTATTATTGTATGGGTAGTGTATGGGGTATTATTATACGGGCGGTGTATGGGGTATTATTATACGGTCAGTGTATGGGGTATTATTGTATGGGCAGTGTATGGGGTATTATTGTATGGGTAGTGTATGGGGTATTATTATATGGGCAGTGTATGGGGTATTATTATACGGGCAGTGTATGGGGTATTATTATACGGGCAGTGTATGGGTATTATACGGGCAGTGTATGGGGTATTATTATACGGGCGGTGTATGGGGTGTTATTATACGGGCAGTGTATGGGGTGTTATTATATGGGCAGTGTATGGGGTGTTATTATATGGGCGGTGTATGGGGTATTATTGTATGGGCATTGTATGGGGTATTATTATACGGGCAGTGTATGGGGTATTATTATACGGGCGGTGTATGGGGTATTATTATACGGTCAGTGTATGGGGTATTATTGTATGGGCAGTGTATGGGGTATTATTATACGGGCGGTGTATGGGGTATTATTGTATGGGCAGTGTATGGGGTATTATTATATGGGCAGTGTATGTGGTATTATTATACGGGCAGTGTATGGGGTATTATTATATGGGTGTAGTGTATGGGGTATTATTATATGGGTGTAGTGTATGGGGTATTATTATATGGGCAGTGTATGGGGTATTATTATATGGGCAGTGTATGGGGTGTTATTATATGGGCAGTGTATGGGGTATTATTATACGGGCGGTGTATGGGGTATTATTATACGGGCAGTGTATGGGGTATTATTATATGGGTGTAGTGTATGGGGTATTATTATACGGGCAGTGTATGGGATCTTATTATATGGGCAGTGTATGGGTATTATTATATGGGCAGTGTATGGGGTATTATTATACGGGCGGTGTATGGGGTATTATTGTATGGGCATTGTATGGGGTATTATTATACGGGCAGTGTATGGGGTATTATTATACGAGGCGGTGTATGGGGTATTATTATACGGTCAGTGTATGAGGTATTATTGTATGGGCAGTGTATGGGGTATTATTGTATGGGTAGTGTATGGGGTATTATTATACGGGCGGTGTATGGGGTATTATTATACGGTCAGTGTATGGGGTATTATTGTATGGGCAGTGTATGGGGTATTATTGTATGGGTAGTGTATGGGGTATTATTATATGGGCAGTGTATGGGGTATTATTATACGGGCAGTGTATGGGGTATTATTATACGGGCAGTGTATGGGTATTATACGGGCAGTGTATGGGGTATTATTATACGGGCGGTGTATGGGGTGTTATTATACGGGCAGTGTATGGGGTGTTATTATATGGGCGGAGTATGGGGTATTATTATACGGGCAGTGTAACGGACCGTTTCTGCAGACAAGGGGTAAAAACCGTTTAGGCGATCGGCCCCCTTTACAGAGATATAGGCCCAGCTACTGCAGAACACCAAACTCCCGAACTGGATACAAAATAGCACTCCAACTCCCGTACTGGAACCTCCCAAATAGCTGCTAGCAGACGAACAGGAAAAGCAGACAATCAGCTTACACTCCTGGCAATCAGTCTCTGACAGCATACAGTGAATCCCCCCAAGAACGAGACGAGGCTCCGTATTGAGGGTAAACAGGAATTCTCACATTTATTAACGGCTACCTGCCTGGTATTTATCCAGGTCTCCCACCTGGTGGACACTCCCTAGAGGACCAGAAGGAAGACTGCGACACGGGATACAGCAGCCAATCACACACATTGGGACAATACAGACACCCCCAGCATATCCCTCCCTCTGCCTGTGATACCATCACCCTACATGGGTAATGCAATCATCACAGGCAGACGAATACACAATGTCTTTCTGTCCTGAGACAATTGAGGAGTCATTCAATTATCTCTCAGGACAAAGGGAAATCGCCAATACACATGTGGGGACAATAGGACAGACATCACTATTCAATATACAATGTCCCACCCTTTACAATACACACAGACATTTCAGAGACAAGACTCCATTATGCACATGGGGACACAGAACAAGCATTACTGTTAAAATACACCAGGTAAGACACATTACATTAAAACTATACATTTAACATATCCCCAGATAGCTCAGGTCTGAGCGCACATTATTAAGTGAATGGCGCTCAGACCACACGAATACAGTTTAATCGCCATGGAGCCAAAGTCTTTACAGTCAGTTTCATACGAATGGGCTCCATGGGATTCCTATCTGGGGTATAACACATTCAACCAAAACTACCGAACCCCAGGCAGAAAAGCACGAATTAAGCTTTTCTGCAGGTAAAAAGATGTCTTTTAACAGGGGGCCATAGTCCAAAGGCAGCAGGCGAGCAACCAGGTTTCTCCAATGCAATGTGGCGAGATTGGTCTCGTCACATCTCTCCCTTTTCCAAACAGACTAACAGGGTATCTGACCTCCTGCCGGTCAGTGCCCTTGTTAGTCCAGCAGCCCACCCACAAAACACAATCAACAGCACAGCCCACCCACAATAAATAGTTACTGCAACTGGGTAGAGGAGAAGCTTGTCCATGTCCAGGTGCCTCACCACGGCTGTGCTGGGTACGGGTACGCTGACTTGGTGGGGTGCTGCATGGGCAGAGACCCGCTCACTCTGCTCCTGTTGCCAGCGCTACTGGGAGGGTAGCCTGGTTGAAGCCTGGTTGTTGGAGGGGAGACCGACTGTCTCCCCTTTAGATATACAGTCCTGCTGCTGGAGACCGACTGTCTCCCTTTGGTTACACAGCTCTGCTGCTGGAGTCCGACTGTCTCCCTTTGGTTACACAGCTCTGCTGCTGGGGAAAGGAGACTGAGCTCTCTATTCCCTGCCCATTAATGATCCGCCGCTGGGGAGAGGTGGTAGTAAGCTCTTCTCCCATACATACCTTCCTCCTCAGTGGAGGGAGACCGACTGTCTCTCCTCCCAATACAGAGTCCTGCTGCTGGAGAAAGGAGACTGGGCTCTCTATTCCCTGCTGGTTACTCTGCCGCTGGGGACTGGAGACCGGGCTCCCAATTCCCAACAAATAATACTGCCGCTGGGGAATGGAGACCGGGCTCCCAATTCCCGAAAAATCACGCTGCTGATGTGGGGCAGGAACAACTACCTCTGCCCCCTGTAGCTCAGCCTGCCGCTGGGGAATGGAGCTCAGGCTCCCAATCCCTGTAATATCTCCCGCTGGGGAATGGAGCTCAGGCTCCCAATTCCCTGCAATATCTCCCGCTGGGGAATGGAGCTCAGGCTCCCAATCCCTGCAATATCTCCCGCTGGGGAATGGAGCTCAGGCTCCCAATTCCCTGCAATATCGGTGGAGAGACCTCGGTCCCATCTCCACCTGCCGCCTGGGGTTCCTCCCAGTAAATTTCAATAATGTCTTCCCAGCGGAATGGGTCTGGAACTGGATCTGTCACCTTGCTGTCCTGCTGAGCCTTCCCAATGGAGTGGAAGAGATCTCGGTAGTCCTGCTCCAGTTCCCACTCCAGGGTTGCTAGGTGAGCCAGGTCTTGCTCTACCTCATGGGGGTCATCCCCGTCATGCCTAGCCTCCCTCTCGTAGAAAATGTCCTGAAGTCTGTTCTGCGCAGGACTCCCGAAGTCAGGCTCTGCAAAGGACTCCCATAACAAGCCAGAACCATCAAACTCCTCTCCCTCTGGCTTGTCATGCTCGGCTGTCCAGGGTATATACTGTGCCATATACCACCAGAGCGCCTGGTAGGCATCCTCCAGCCATAGCTCCTGCCATACCCGGTGCTCTAGTTCCTTCACCCATTCATCAAGGGGCTGCTCTCCCAGAAAGGGCATCCGCAGGGCCACTTGCTTCTGCCACCGCTGCTCTTCACTGGGGAGACTCTCACCCCGCTGGTATTGTACATTGTCCAGGGCCTGGTACCAGATGCCTTTCCTTAATGCATCCCGGCCATCCAGGTCCTCCTCCTCGTATGACACTGCTGGTTCCATTCTGGTGCTTTTAGGTCGCTGTACTGGGACATGCGTTGCCCCCACTTGTAAATCCAAGGAAATGGTGTCTCCTGTAGCTGTCCTTCTGGCTGTAGGAACGATCCCGCTGCTCGCCACCAATTGTAACGGACCGTTGCTGCAGACAAGGGGTAAAAACCGCTTAGGCGATCGGCCCCTTTACAGAGATATAGGCCCAGCTACTGCAGAACACCAAACTCCCGAACTGGATACAAAATAGCACTCCAACTCCCGTACTGGAACCTTCCCAAATAGCTGCTAGCAGACGAACAGGAAAAGCAGACAATCAGCTTACACTCCTGGCAATCAGTCTCTAACAGCATACAGTGAATCCCCCAAGAACGAGACGAGGCTCCGTATTGAGGGTAAACAGGAATTCTCACATTTATTAACGGCTACCTGCCTGGTATTTATCCAGGTCTCCCACCTGGTGGACACTCCCTAGGGGACCAGAAGGAAGACTGCGACACGGGATACAGCAGCCAATCACACACATTGGGACAATACAGACACCCCCAGCATATCCCTCCCTCTGCCTGTGATACCATCACCCTACATGGGTAATGCAATCATCACAGGCAGACGAATACACAATGTCTTCTGTCCTGGAGACAATTGAGGAGTCATTCAATTATCTCTCAGGACAAAGGGAAATTGCCAATACACATGTGGGGACAATAGGACAGACATCACTATTCAATATACAATGTCCCACCCTTTACAATACACACAGACATTTCAGAGACAAGACTCCATTATGCACATGGGGACACAGAACAAGCATTACTGTTAAAATACACCAGGTAAGACACATTACATTAAAACTATACATTTAACATATCCCCAGATAGCTCAGGTCTGAGCGCACATTATTAAGTGAATGGCGCTCAGACCACACGAATACAGTTTAATCGCCATGGAGCCAAAGTCTTTACAGTCAGTTTCATACGAATGGGCTCCATGGGATTCCTATCTGGGGTATAACACATTCAACCAAAACTACCGAACCCCAGGCAGAAAAGCACGAATTAAGCTTTTCTGCAGGTAAAAAAGATGTCTTTTAACAGGGGGCCATAGTCCAAAGGCAGCAGGCGAGCAACCAGGTTTCTCCAATGCAATGTGGCGAGATTGGTCTCGTCACAGGCAGTGTATGGGGTATTATTATACGGGCAGTGTATGGGGTATTATACGGGCAGTGTATGGGTTATTATAATATTATACGGGCGGTGTATGGGGTATTATTATATGGGCAGTGTGTGGGGTATTATTATACGGGCAGTGTGTGGGGTATTATTATACGGGCAGTGTATGGGGTATTATTATACGGGCGGTGTATGGGGTATTATTATACGGGCGGTGTATGGGGTATTATTATACGGTCAGTGTATGGGGTATTATTATATGGGTGTAGTGTATGGGGTATTATTATATGGGCAGTGTATGGGGTATTATTATATGGGCAGTGTATGGGGTGTTATTATATGGGCAGTGTATGGGGTATTATTATATGGGCAGTGTATGGGGTGTTATTATATGGGCAGTGTATGGGGTATTATTATACGGGCGGTGTATGGGGTATTATTATACGGGCAGTGTATGGGGTATTATTATACGGGCAGTGTATGGGTATTATACGGGCAGTGTATGGGGTATTATTATATGGGCAGTGTATGGGGTATTATTATATGGGCGGTGTATGGGGTATTATTATATGGGCAGTGTATGGGGTATTATTATATGGGCGGTGTATGGGGTATTATTATACGGGCGGTGTATGGGGTATTATTATACGGGCAGTGTATGGGTTATTATAATATTATACGGGTGGTGTATGGGGTATTATTATACGGGCAGTGTATGAGGTATTATTATACGGGCAGTATATGGGGTATTATTATACGGGCGGTGTATGGGGTATTATTATACGGGCGGTGTATGGGGTATTATTATACGGGCAGTGTATGGGGTGTCATTATACGGGCAGTGTATGGGGTGTTATTGTATGAGCCCCTATACCCATATAACCTTGTTCATTGCTATTTCGTCACTCTTTAATCATGATTACGTCACTGCTATAAGGGGCGGAGCTTCATATTGACCGTTGTACAACGCTAAAGAGAGGTTGTGGCCTCAGCCACCAATCACATCACAGCTCTGCTGGTTACCAGGGTGATGAGTCGGTTGCTATGGCATCTAGTGCCTCTGTTCGCACTCGTCAGGAGGGCAGCCCGGGTGTGAAGCCCTAAGGAACTACATTTCCCAGCATACCTCAGGGCAGCACCGGAAAATAGCGCTCCGCAGCGGAAGTGACGAGGATAATGTTTCCGTCCGGAAACACATGAGGGTGCCGAACTGAAGACTGCACACCGGAAATACCGAGAGCGGCGCCGGAAGTACCGGGGGAGGGAGGAGCCATGCCGAGGAGGAAGCAGTCCAACCCCCAGCCGGTGAAATGTGAGGGCCCCGCCGGTGTCTGTGTGTGGCAGTGTGCAGCCCGTGTACCCCAAAATGTACTCCCCATATCCGGCTGTGTACCCCCAAAATGTACTCCCCCTGTCCTGCTGTGTACCCCCAAAATGCTCCCCCTGTGCACCCCCAAAATGTACTCCCCCTGTTCTGCTGTGTACCCCCATATATACAGCCCCTGTCCTGCTGTGTACCCCCATATATACTCCCCCTGTCCTGCTGTGTACCCCCATATATACACCCCCTGTCCCGCTGTGTACCCCCATATATACACCTCCTGTCCTGCTGTGTACCCCCATATATACAGCCCCTGTCCTGCTGTGTACCCCCATATATACAGCCCCCTGTCCTGCTGTGTACCCCCATATATACACCCCCTGTCCTGCTGTGTACCCCCATATATACAGCCCCTGTCCTGCTGTGTACCTCCATATATACACCCCCTGTCCTGCTGTGTACCCCCATATATACACCCCCTGTCCTGCTGTGTACCCCCATATATACAGCCCCTGTCCTGCTGTGTACCTCCATATATACAGCCCCTGTCCTGCTGTGTACCCCCATATATACAGCCCCTATCCTGCTGTGTACCTCCATATATACACCCTCTGTCCTGCTGTGTACCCCCATATATACACCCCTGTCCTGCTGTGTACCCCCATATATACACCCCTGTCCTGCTGTGTACCCCCATATATACACCCCTGTCCTGCTGTGTACCCCCATATATACACCCCTGTCCTGCTGTGTACCCCCATATATACAGCCCCTGTCCTGCTGTGTACCCCCATATATACTCCCCTGTCCTGCTGTGTACCCCCATATATACAGCCCCTGTCCTGCTGTGTACCCCCATATATACAGCCCCTGTCCTGCTGTGTACCCCCATATATACTCCCCTGTCCTGCTGTGTACCCCCATATATACTCCCCTGTCCTGCTGTGTACCCCCATATATACACCCCTGTCCTGCTGTGTACCCCCATATATACACCCCTGTCCTGCTGTGTACCCTCATATATACTCCCTGTCCTGCTGTGTACCCCCATATATACTCCCCTGTCCTGCTGTGTACCCCCATATATACACCCCTGTCCTGCTGTGTACCCCCATATATACACCCCTGTCCTGCTGTGTACCTCCATATATACACCCCCTGTCCTGCTGTGTACCCCCATATATACTCCCCTGTCCTGCTGTGTACCCCCATATATACTCCCCTGTCCTGCTGTGTACCCCCATATATACTCCCCTGTCCTGCTGTGTACCCCCATATATACTCCCTGTCCTGCTGTGTACCCCCATATATACACTCCCTGTCCTGCTGTGTACCCTCATATATACACCCCTGTCCTGCTGTGTACCCCCATATATACACCCCCTGTCCTGCTGTGTACCCCCATATATACTCCCCTGTCCTGCTGTGTACCCCCATATATACTCCCCCTGTCCTGCTGTATACCCCCATATATTCTCCCCCTGTCCTGCTGTGTACCCCCATATATACTCCCCCTGTCCTGCTGTGTACCCCCATATATACTCCCCCTGTCCTGCTGTGTACCCCCATATATACACCCCCTGTCCTCATGTGTACCCCCATATATACTCCCCCTGTCCTGCTGTGTCCCCTTCGGTGCTCTTCCTCCTCGGTGTTCCTGGGTTGAGTGGTTCCTGTGTCTCCATCACGTCCTCTTTGTCATTACTCACCCATCAGGCGCTCGTCCTCTGTCCGTTCTTCATCTGCTTTGAACCCATATACTCACTGTGCAAAAGTGTTAGGCAGGTGTGGGAAATGCTGAGCAGTCTGGCTGCTGTCCCCGATATGTCCATATTTCTATCAATGAGCAAAATGCAAAGAGAATGAAGAAAATGTAAATCCCGTCGGTATCTGGGGTGAACCCCCCCCCCCCCTTGCCGTCTTCTAGGGACACTTGCGCAGTTTTTGAAGGCACTCGGCAGGAAACATCTTGGAGAACGAAGCCCAGATCTTCCAGATGTAGGCCTGCTCAGATCCTTCTGTCTCTTCATGTAATGACCGGCTGGATGATGCTGAGGTCAGGGCGCTCCGGGGGCCGTATCGTCACCTCCAGGACCCCTTGTTCTTCTTTACGCTGTAGATAGTTCCTAATGATATTGGATGGATGTTTGGGGTTGTTGTCCTGCTGCAGAATAAATCTGAATCCTCCCTGATCTCGGCATCATCCAGTCTGTCTGGGATTACATGAAGAGACAAAAGTCTATGAGCAAGCCTACATCCACAGAAGATTTCTCCAAAGTACCTTCTGTTGTGTACCCCAATATACAGATATATGCGCCCCATGTCCTGCGCAGCCCCGTGTATATATTCATATGTATATACCTTCAGTATAACTATATGTGCAGTATACGCCACTATCATATCCTCACCTCCGTTCTTTTCTGTGTAAGTTCACGGCAGATCTGCCCCCTTGGTGCGTGCAGGATATTATATATTCCACGTGTATCACCAGTCCTGGCCGCAGCGCTGGCATACAGGTGACAGGCGTGCCCGTCTCAGCCAGTCCGTGGCCTGCGAGGTGCACCCCGAGGTGCACAGCTAGCGAGAGAGACATTCGGGTTCCCACCTCAGAAGCTTGTGGCCGTGACCACAAGTCCCACACGTGCCGGTGGTGCCGCAGCTCATACATTGCTGGATGCTGTATACACTGCAGCCAGACTGAAAGGTTCTGTCTCAGGCAGGTATATAAACGAGTACAGGTGTGTGATTAGACACTGGGCCTTACCACAAGAGGGCGTAAAAGTGCTTCCCCCACTGCCCTTTTAAAAGGCTCTCAGAGGCCACTTTTGGGTAGTGTACCTCTTGGTGAGAGATTATTGGACTGAGAGAAGCCGAATGGCTGTTTTGACAAATTTACCACTCTCTAGGCTGCCCTGCCGAAGCTGTTAGATGTTGGGAGCAGTGGAACGCGAGGGCAGGCACACACCGGGAACGGGATCTGAACGCCACAGACAGACCGCCAGGAGAGAGGATCTGCTGACAGGCACAAGCAGCTCCCATTGTTTTATTGTCCGCCATCCAGACGCAGGTTGGCCCTTCATTACACACCCGTCTCTGCCCGGACCATCTCCAGGAGCATAGCAGAAGGAAATTTGGTGCCACGACGCCCGTTGCATGTCCTGTCATTGACTGCCGTCGTCTTCTTTTGCAGTGGCATTGTGAAAGGGGGAAACATGGACTGCTACAGACTGGGACCATATCATGTTTAGTGATGAATCCAGGTTCTGTTTGGGATCCCACATTGGTCAGGTTGGAGAATGGAGGCCTCGTGGTGAGCGCTTCAATCCTGCATTTGCTGCCTCTTTTATCTGGGCTAGAGGTCATATCTCGTCCTGTATCCAGGCTGGAGACCGTATCTCGTCTTCTATCCAGACTAGAGGCCGTATCTCGTCTTCTATTCAGGATAAAGGCCGTTTCTCATCCAGGCTAGAGGCCTTATCTCACCTTCTATCCAGGCTAGAGGCCGTATTTAACTTCTGTCCTGGCTGGAGCCCGTATCTCGTCTTCTATCCAGACTAGAGGCCGTATCTCGTCTTCTTTCTAGGATAAAGGCCGTTTCTCATCCATGCTAAAGGCCGTATCTCATCTTCTATGCAGGCCAGAGGCCGTATCTAATCTTCTATCCAGGCTAGAGGCCGTATCTAATTTGCTATCCAGGCTAGAGGCTGTATCTCATCTTCTATCCAGGCTAGAGGCCGTATCTCATCTTCTATCCAGGCTAGAGGTCGTATCTCATCTTCTATCCAGGCTAGAGGCCGTATCTCATCTTCTATCCAGGCTAGAGGCCGTATCTAATCTTCTATCCAAGCTAGAGGCCGTATCTAATCTTATATCCAGGCTAGAGGCCGTTTCTCATCCATTCTAGAGTCCGTATCTCACCTTCTATCCAGGCTAGAGGCTGTATCACATCTTCTATCCAGGATAAAGGCCGTATCTCATCTTCTATCTAGGATATAGGCCGTATCTCATCTTTTATCCAGGCTAGAGGCCGTATCTCATCTTCTATCCAGGCTAGAGTCTGTATCTCATCTTCTATCCAGGCTAGAGTCCGTATCTCACCTTCTATCCAGGCTGGAGGCCGTATCCCATCTTCTATCCAGCCTAGAGGCCGTATCTCATCTTCTATCCAGGCTAGAGGCCGTTTCTCATCTTCTATCCAGGCTAGAGGCTGTATCTCATCTTCTATCCAGGATAAAGACCGTTTCTCATCCATGCTAGAGGCTGTATCTCATCTTCTATCCAGGCTAGAGTCCGTATCTCATCTTCTATCCAGGCTAGAGGCCGTATCTCATCTTCTATCCAGGCTAGAGGCCGTATCTCATCTTCTATCCAGGCTAGAGGCTGTATCTCATCTTCTATCCAGGCTAGAGGCCGTATCTCATCTTCAACTAGGCTAGAGGCTGTATCTCATCTTCTATCCAGGATAAAGACCGTTTCTCATCCATGCTAGAGGCTGTATCTCATCTTCTATCCAGGCTAGAGTCCGTATCTCACCTTCTATCCAGGCTAGAGGCCGTATCTTATCTTCTATCCAGGAAAAAGGCCGTTTCTCATCCATGCTAGAGGCTGTATCTCATCTTCTATCCAGGCTAGAGGCCGTATCTCATCTTCTATCCAGGCTAGAGGCTGTATCTCATCTTCTATCCAGGCTAGAGGCTGTATCTCATCTTCTATCCAGGCTAGAGGCCGTTTCTCATCTTCTATCCAGACAAGAGGCTGTATCTTATCCTGTATCCAAGCTAGAGGTGACCAGTTGGGTTCTATAGCTTTCTCTCAGTTGTATAGTTTTCCCAGTAATCTTCTCCTTTCCTCTAATATAATCTCTTACGTTTCTCATCGTTAGAGTCACTTCCAAGATTCACAATTGTAAGCCATAATCAGGACATCAAAGAAGAGGTACTTCAATAGAGGGTGGGCACAAATGATAATACAGTTTTGTTTGCATTCGAGGCTATTAAAGGCTTATAAAATAAAAACCTCTGAGGCTGCTTAGATGTTGGAGTCCAAGTGTTTCAGCCTCTGGGTCTGCTGAGTCCAAGTGCTTCAGCCTCTGAGTCTGCTGAGTCCAAGTGCTTCAGCCTCTGAGTCTGCTGAGTCCAAGTGCTTCCGCCTCTGGGTCTGCTGAGTCCTAGTGTATCAGCCTCTGAGTCTGCTGAGTCCTAGTGTATCAGCCTCTGAGTCTGCTGAGTCCTAGTGTATCAGCCTCTGAGTCTGCTGAGTCCTAGTGTTTCAGCCTCTGAGTCTGCTGAGTCCTACTGTTTCAGCCTCTGAGTCTGCTGAGTCCTAGTGTTTCAGCCTCTGAGTCTGCTGAGTCCTAGTGTTTCAGCCTCTGAGTCTGCTGAGTCCTAGTGTATCAGCCTCTGAGTCTGCTGAGTCCTAGTGTTTCAGCCTCTGAGTCTGCTGAGTCCTAGTGTTTCAGCCTCTGAGTCTGCTGAGTCCAATTGTTTCAGCCTCTGAGTCTCCTTTTGCCTGACTTTATCACACACAAGGGTTAATATGGACTTGACTTTGGCTGGTGAGGTTCTAGCGGGAGTTATTATTCGCCGGAAGCCAACGACTTTTCATTTTTACTGAGGTTTCTTGTTCCGCAATTCATTAGGGCCTGGCTTAGTGCACAAATCTTCCTCTCTGGTGCCTATTCCTTGCTCTACGCAGTATCTTCAGTTTCCTAGAAATCCTGTGGAGAATGGCATTAGCAGTGGAGGCTTCACCATTAACCCTGTAAAGAGTGGGTCAATTTTCATTTTTTTTCTCACCGCCTTCCGAGAACCATAAATTGGAAAAAACAAAACATTCCTATCATGGTTTTCTGTTTACGGCATTCATTGTGCCCTCAAAATAACACGCCAACCTTGTTCTGTGGGTTGGTGCCATTACGGCAATACCAAATTTATATAGTTTCTATTAGGGTTAGCTACTGCCAAAAAAATAAAAAATGTTTTCTTTTCATCGTCGTATCCTGACAACCATAACTTTTTTATATTTCTGTCTACGGAGATTTGTGAGGGCCCTTTTTTTGTGGGGCGGCCTCTAGTTTCTATTGTTACCATATTAGGGTACATACTCCTTTTTGATCACTTTTTATAAATTTTTCTTTTGATGGGAGGTCAACTTGACCCAAAAACAGCAAATCGGCATTTTTTTTTCCGTTATGGTGTTCACTGCACCCAATAAATATTGTTTTATATTTTAATAATTTGTATATATTTGGAAGTGGTTGTATGTTTCATTTTGTAGTATAGTTTTATATGTACATTTAGGAAAGGATTTATATTATTTTAATTTTTATGCCTCTTTTTAAACATTTTGATATATTTTTTATTTTTTGCTGTATTGTACTGCAATATAACATGCAATTGTTGCTGGCTGCCTGTCAGGTCGTGCCTTGGTCACAGCTTTTCAGGCAGTTCGCCATGACAGCGGCGGGGGCCTTCTGGTGGGTCATGGAGGGTTAAAGGGTTAATATCATCATCTCGGGGTCAAATCTCGAGAAACTATTTCCTTGGGGCTGAAAGGGAAAGTAAAATGATGCCCCAAGTAATAAGGATTAATACTGTCTTCAGTCTCGTGTGGTCGCTACTATGTCCCTCGAAATCTTAAAGGGAACCCAGACATATCCCGTCTTTCCACACTCTGACATGAGCATCGGAGAATTTCATGAATCACGCAGGGCAAGAGCTATTTCTGCAGATCCGGTGACATACTCGGCTCTCCATGGGTAAGCTAGGTGGAGGCTTCCTCCTAGCAATGAGCGCGGTGTCGTTAGCGGCACTGCTGGGTGGGCTTTAGTGCTGCCCTAGCCTGTAAAACGGCTAGGGCAGCACTAAAGCCCGCCCATCAGTGCCAGTGACGTCACTGGGAACACTGGTAGGTATAAAGCCTCCGTCTAGCAGTGCAAAATGTACCCACGTCCCATCGCCGGCAAAAAAAGGTGTGGTCGAGAACTTGCAGACCACAAGGTGAGATGGGGGCAGCCCGAGGGGCTTCTCTCACCCTCAGTCAGCCACAGGGAGCCATGTCTGCTTGTGCCGGCAGCTCACTCTCAGACAGCGCAATGCTGCTGTCTGAGCGTGAGCTACTGAAAAGGAGGGCATGGAGCCAGAAAACCGGACGTCTGGCCACCCTAGTCTGAATCTAGACAACCCCCTTTAAGGAAGTCTGTGTAGTGACCGGGCCAAACAATGGGTGGCACAAAGGGATTGGTCTGACCAAATTACTGTTCTTATAGATGTTGGCTTAAAGGGGTTATCCAATATCATAAGCTGCCCCACATGTGCCCGGCCCCTCAGAGTGAATATACTTACCGGGATCCCTACTCCCTGCGGCGCTCCTGGTCCCCGCACCGCCGCTGCTGCTTCTCCCTAAACATGGGGACGGGGACGAGCCTCCCTAGCGCCACCCGAGATGCTTGGGTGGCTTGTCCCTGTCTGCCAATGGCTGCTCCCCCCCCCCCCCGACACCCTGGATGTTATCATCCGTGTACAGGGAGAAGCAGCAGTAGGGATCCGGAGCGGGGTAAGTATATTCCCTGTAAGGGGCCAGGCACATGGGGGGCTGTTTATGATATCGGATAACCCAGGGCTTGACAAATTTCCTTGGAATCTAGGAGCCAGCTAAAAAAGTTAGGAGCCAGGTGGAGCCCCCAGTAGATGCCCCCATAGTGCTTCCCCCCCCCCACTTCTCCATAGTGCCCCCCATAATGTGCGAGTATATAGGGCCCCCCATAATGTGCCAGTATATAGGGCCCCCATAATGCTTCCCCTCTTCAATTGGTTATATGACACGTCAGACGCTGCCAGCATCCAAGTGATCGCCCCTGGTGGCCGCCATGACATGTGGAAAACCTTACAAGGATTACAGGGTCCAGAGGGGAGGGCAGAGGGGTCCAGAGGGGAGGGCAGAGGGGTCCGGAGGAGAGGGCAGAGGGGTCCGGATGGCATAAACACAGCGGGCACCATGACACTTTACTGAGCACTACAACCCTCAGTTGGCGCTCAGCCTCTGCAGTCCCCGAATCACTACAACCCCCAGCTCTTTCCCCCTCTTGTCATTCCCTTTCCCCCTCTTGTCATTCCCCCTAATGTGATTCCCTTTCCCCCTCTTGTCATTCCCTTTCCCCCCCTTGTCATTCACTCCCCCCCCTTGTCATTCACTCCCCCCCTTGTCATTCACTCCCCCCCCTTGTCATTCACTTTCCCCCCTTGTCATTCACTTTCCCCCCTTGTCATTCACTTTCCCCCTTGTCATTCACTTTCCCCCTTGTCATTCACTTTCCCCCTTGTCATTCACTTTCCCCCCTTGTCATTCACTTTCCCCCTTGTCATTCACTTTCCCCCTTGTCATTCACTTTCCCCCTTGTCATTCACTTTCCCCCTCTTGTCATTCACTTTCCCCCTTGTCATTCACTTTCCCCCTTGTCATTCACTTTCCCCCTTGTCATTCACTTTCCCCCCTTGTCATTCACTTTCCCCCTTGTCATTCACTTTCCCCCCTTGTCATTCACTTTCTCCCCCTTGTCATTCACTTTCCCCCCTTGTCATTCACTTTCCCCCTTGTCATTCACTTTCCCCCTTGTCATTCACTTTCCCCCTTGTCATTCACTTTTCCCCCTTGTCATTCACTTTTCCCCCTTGTCATTCACTTTTCCCCCTTGTCATTCACTTTTCCCCCTTGTCATTCACTTTTCCCCCTTGTCATTCACTTTCCCCCTTGTCATTCACTTTCCCCCCTTGTCATTCACTTTCCCCCTTGTCATTCACTTTCCCCCTTGTCATTCACTTTCCCCCTTGTCATTCACTTTCCCCCCTTGTCATTCACTTTCCCCCTTGTCATTCACTTTCCCCCCTTGTCATTCACTTTCCCCCCTTGTCATTCACTTTCCCCCTTGTCATTCACTTTCCCCCTTGTCATTCACTTTCCCCCTTGTCATTCACTTTCCCCCTTGTCATTCACTTTCCCCCTTGTCATTCACTTTCCCCCTTGTCATTCACTTTCCCCCTTGTCATTCACTTTCCCCCTTGTCATTCACTTTCCCCCTTGTCATTCACTTTCCCCCTTGTCATTCACTTTCCCCCTTGTCATTCACTTTCCCCCTTGTCATTCACTTTCCCCCTTGTCATTCACTTTCCCCCTTGTCATTCACTTTCCCCCCTTGTCATTCACTTTCCCCCCTTGTCATTCACTTTCCCCCCTTGTCATTCACTTTCCCCCCTTGTCATTCACTTTCCCCCCTTGTCATTCACTTTCCCCCTTGTCATTCACTTTCCCCCTTGTCATTCACTTTCCCCCTTGTCATTCACTTTCCCCCTTGTCATTCACTTTCCCCCTTGTCATTCACTTTCCCCCTTGTCATTCACTTTCCCCCTTGTCATTCACTTTCCCCCTTGTCATTCACTTTCCCCCTTGTCATTCACTTTCCCCCTTGTCATTCACTTTCCCCCTTGTCATTCACTTTCCCCCTTGTCATTCACTTTCCCCCTTGTCATTCACTTTCCCCCTTGTCATTCACTTTCCCCCTTGTCATTCACTTTCCCCCTTGTCATTCACTTTCCCCCTTGTCATTCACTTTCCCCCTTGTCATTCACTTTCCCCCTTGTCATTCACTTTCCCCCTTGTCATTCACTTTCCCCCTTGTCATTCACTTTCCCCCTTGTCATTCACTTTCCCCCTTGTCATTCACTTTCCCCCTTGTCATTCACTTTCCCCCTTGTCATTCACTTTCCCCCTTGTCATTCACTTTCCCCCTTGTCATTCACTTTCCCCCCTTGTCATTCACTTTCCCCCTTGTCATTCACTTTCCCCCTTGTCATTCCTTCCCCTTGTCATTCACTTTCCCCCCCTTGTCATTCACTTTCCCCCTTGTCATTCACTTTCCCCCCTTGTCATTCACTTTCCCCCTTGTCATTCACTTCCCCCCTTGTCATTCACTTTCCCCCTTGTCATTCACTTTCCCCCCTTGTCATTCACTTCCCCCTTGTCATTCACTTCCCCCCTTGTCATTCTACTTTCCCCCCTTGTCATTCACTTTCCCCCTTGTCATTCACTTTCCCCCCTTGTCATTCACTTCCCCTTGTCATTCACTCCCCCCTTGTCATTCACTTCCCCTTGTCATTCACTTCCCCCTTGTCATTCACTTCCCCTTGTCATTCTCTTTCCCCCTTGTCATTCACTTTCCCCCTTGTCATTCACTTTCCCTTGTTATTCACTTTCCCTTGTCATTCCTTCCTATGTCATTCTCTTCCCCCTTGTCATTCACTTTCCACCCTTGGCACTTCCACCCCTTGTCATTCACTTTCCCCCTTGTCATTCACTTTCCCCTCCTTGTCATTCACTTCCCCCCTTGTCATTCACTTCCCCCTTGTCATTCACTTTCCCTCCTTGTCATTCACTTTCCCCTCCTTGTCATTCACTTTCCCCCCCTTGTCATTCACTTTCCACCCTTGGCACTTCCCCTCCTTGTCATTCACTTTCCCCCCTTGTCATTCACTTTCCCCTCCTTGTCATTCACTTTCCCCCCTTGTCATTCTCTTTCCCCCTCTTGTCATTCACTTTCCCCTCCTTGTCATTCTCTTTCCCCCTCTTGTCATTCCCTTTCCCCCCTTGTCATTCTCCCCCCCCCTCTTTTGTCATTCTCTTTCCCCCCTTATCATTCTCACCCCCCCCCCCCCATTTGTCAGTCTCTTTCCCCCCGTTGTCATTCACTTTCCACCCTTGGCACTTTCCCCCCTTGTCATTCACTTTCCCCCCCTTGTCATTCACTTTCCCCCCTTGTCATTCACTTTCCCCCCTTGTCATTCACTTTCCCCTCTTGTCATTCACTTTCCCCCTTGTCATTCACTTTCCCCCTTTTCATTCACTTTCCACCCTTAGCACTTTCCCCCTTGTCATTCACTTTCCCCCTTGTCATTCACTTTCCCCCTTGTCATTCACTTTCCCCCTTGTCATTCACTTTCCCCCTTGTCATTCACTTTCCCCCTTGTCATTCACTTTCCCCCCTTGTCATTCACTTTCCCCCTTGTCATTCACTTTCCCCTCTTGTCATTCACTTTCCCCTCTTGTCATTCACTTTCCCCTCTTGTCATTCACTTTCCCCTCTTGTCATTCTCTTTCCCCTCTTGTCATTCTCTTTCCCCCCTTGTCATTCTCTTTCCCCCTTGTCATTCACTTTCCCCCTTGTCATTCTCTTTCCCCCCTTGTCATTCTCTTTCCCCCTTGTCATTCACTTTCCCCCCTTGTCATTCACTTTCCCCCCTTGTCATTCACTTTCCCCTCTTGTCATTCACTTTCCCCTCTTGTCATTCTCTTTCCCCCTCTTGTCATTCTCTTTCCCCCTCTTGTCATTCTCTTTCTCCCTCTTGTCATTCACTTTTCCCCTCTTGTCATTCTCTTTCCCCTCTTGTCATTCTCTTTCCCCCTCTTGTCATTCTCTTTCCCCCTTGTCATTCTCTTTCCCCTCTTGCTCATTCTCTTTCCCCCTTGTCATTCACTTTCCCCCTCTTGTCATTCTCTTTCCCCCTCTTGTCATTCTCTTTCCCCCTCTTGTCATTCTCTTTCCCCCTCTTGTCATTCTCTTTCCCCCTCTTGTCATTCTCTTTCCCCCTCTTGTCATTCTCTTTCCCCCTTGTCATTCTCTTTCCCCCTTGCCATTCTCTTTCCCCCTTGTCATTCACTTCCCCCTTGTCATTCACTTCCCCCTTGTCATTCACTTCCCCCTTGTCATTCACTTCCCCCTTGTCATTCACTTCCCCCTTGTTATTCAGTTCCCCCTTGTCATTCTCCCCCCTTGTCATTCCCCCTTGTCATTCTCACCCCCCCATCTTTTGTCATTCTCTTTCCCCCTTATCATTCTCACCCCCTTTGTCAGTCTCTTTCCCCCTTGTCATTTCTTTTTCCCTCCTTGTCATTCACTTCCCCCTTGTCATTCTCTCTCCCCTCTTTTGTCATTCTCTTTCTCCCCCCCTCCCTACGCTACAATGTCGAGCCCCCCAGAATACATAGTGAGGTCCGCCACCTCTAGTGTAGCGGGGCCGAGCTCTGTATGGTCCACGGGTACACTTGCGCACTTCCTGTCAGTCTGGCCGGGTACAGGAGACAGATACTACAATGAGGGAGTGACAGGAGGGAGCGCTGAGTGCTTCCCTCCTGTCAGTCCCTCTCTTCATGCTGCGCCCGGGCGGTGCGCCCTCATGGACGTGCCAGCCCGAGCAGTGCTGCATGAAGGGGGCCGGCGCTCCTAGTCCGCGTATAGGACGCGCCGACCCTGCGCCCTGGCACCTTAGAAAACGGGCTGACAAATATCCTGGCGAGCTGGCGCCTGGGATTTGTCGAGCCCTGGGATAACCCTTTTAAGATTAAAGAGAACATACTTTTGGAGCCCCCGTGATTATCCAGAAATCTGGAGACTAAATTATTGAAAAGGGCAGCATTATGTTTTTGTAAATGGTTCGAAGGTCAGGGATTAGATGCAGTGGATACGCCAAAAAAGCAGAGACGTACTTAATTGTGACAGATTGGTTATCTTCCATATTGGTCTCGGGACTGATTGGTTGTACCTAAGCTTTTATAGAAGGCACAAGCTGTCACCAGTATGCTAACAGGACCTAATATATGTACACATGTCCTGCTTGTGTACCCCGATACATCTACACCACGTTTCCTGCTTATGTGTGCCCTTATAGATTGGGAAGAAAGGGATGCAAATGAGCTCTTAACAAGCTCCGCCTCTGATGCCACCAGATGTAAGGCAGCTATCCTATAAGTCCAGAGGGTTGAACATTGACTTCTAGGATAGCTGCCTTACATCTTTGGCATCAGAGGCGGAGCTTGTTAAGAGCTCATTTGCATACCCCTTTTCCCAGAATTCCAGAGGAGCATGTATGGCCTATAAGTCTCTAAGTCTAAGGCGCTCTCTCCCCAAGGAGAGATAGTACCCCCCTCCCCCCAAACCCTTGAGATTTCCACTGTGTCGTGCTTATGAATACACCAATATATCTACCTGCATGTCGTGGTTATCTCAACTCCAACATATCTACATCCCATGTCCGTCTTACGTGTACCCAGATACATAATGAATACATTGCGTATGACTCCTTCTGCTTATATGACCCTAGTTACATACCTGGGCCGCGAGCAGTGACGGGCGGCAGGTGTGCCATCTCGTATTGCCTAGGAAGTAATGGGCTCTCTCTATATCAGGGGGAAGTGAGGAGCCTCTGGATTCCAGCAGTCTAGTCCTTGAGTCCGATCTCTTACTTGTTGATGAACTGGAGCTGTCAGACAGCAGCGAGCGGCTCCTCTCCTTCTCCAAAGACTCTGAAGGTGAGTGATGTCTGGTCTAGTGCTGAGAGCTTAGAGGTACCACCGAAAACAACAGGGACAATGACCATGGCACCAAGCCGACTGGCACCCATGAGGAGAGAGCTGACAGTGCTTACAATAAGAGCTTAAACTCTGCAGGAGAGAGGACCCCACTGACCATAAATGCTAAAAGGCTGTGGAGGTGGACACGGGTTCTGGTCAGAAGTGCTAATACTTTGGAAGATATTTATCAAAACGAATACAATATCATTTTTCAGAGGACTTCTTAAATGAAAGCAACAACCTTTGGCTTCTTTTAGACAAGTGTGATGTGGCCCAGGAGAATCCTTACAGACAGAAGTGCAGATCATAGACAAGGCTCAGGAGAAGCCTCGCAGACTGAAGCGCAGATCATAGACACAGCGAGAAGAAGACTCCAGACAGGAGTGCAGATCATAGACACGGCTCAGGGAAGCCTCGCAGACAGGAATGCAGATCATAGACACTGCTCAGGAGAAGCCTCGCAGACAGGAGTGCAGATCATAGACATGGGTCAGGAGAAGCCTTACAGACAGGAGCGCAGATCATAGACAAGGCTCAGGAGAAGCCTCCAGACAGGAGCGCAGATCATAGACAAGGCTCAGGAGAAGCCTCCAGACAGGAGCGCATATCATAGACAAGGCTCAGAAGAACCCTCGAGGACAGGAGTGCAGATCATAGACACGGCTCAGGAGAAGCCTCGCAGACAGGAGCACAGATCATAGACACGTCTCAGGAGAAGCCTCGCAGACAGGAATGCAGATCATAGACACTGCTCAGGAGAAGCCTCGCAGACAGGAGTGCAGATCATAGACACTGCTCAGGAGAAGCCTCGCAGACAGGAGCGCAGATCATAGACACGGCTTAGGAGAAGCCTCGCAGACAGGAGCGCAGATCATAGACAAGGCTCAGGAGAAGCCTCGCAGACTGAAGCGCAGATCATAGACACTGCTCAGGAGAATCCTTACAGACAGGAGCGCAGATCATAGACATGGGTCAGGAGAAGCCTCGCAGACAGGAGCGCAGATCATAGACATGGCTCAGGAGAAGCCTCCAGACAGGAGCGCAGATCATAGACATGGGTCAGGAGAAACCTCGCAGACAGGAGTGCAGATCATAGACAAGGCTCAGGAGAAGCCTCGCAGACAGGAGTGCAGATCATAGACAAGGCTCAGGAGAAGCCTCGCAGACAGGAGTGCAGATCATAGACAAGGCTCAGGAGAAGCCTCGCAGACAGGAGCGCAGATCATAGACAAGGCTCAGGAGAAGCCTCGCAGACAGGAGTGCAGATCATAGACAAGGCTCAGGAGAAGCCTCGCAGACAGGAGCGCAGATCATAGACAAGGCTCAGGAGAAGCCTCGCAGACAGGAATGCAGATCATAGACAAGGCTCAGGAGAAGCCTCGCAGACAGGAATGCAGATCATAGACACGGCTCAGGAGAAGCCTTACAGACAGGAGCGCGGATCATAGTCACGGCTCAGGAGAAGCCTCACAGACAGGAGTGCAGATCATAGACATGGGTCAGGAGAAGCCTCGCAGACAGGAGCGCAGATCATAGACAAGGCTCAGGAGAAGCCTCGCAGACAGGAGCGCAGATCATAGACACGGCTCAGGAGAAGCCTCGCAGACAGGAGCGCAGATCATAGACATGGGTCAGGAGAAGAAGACTCCAGACAGGAGCGCAGATCATAGACACGGCTCAGGAGAAGCCTTACAGACAGGAGCGCAGATCATAGACACTGCTCAGGAGAAGCCTCGCAGACAGGAGCACAGATCATAGACACGGCTCAGGAGAAGCCTCGCAGACAGGAGCGCAGATCATAGACACTGCTCAGGAGAAGCCTCACAGACAGGAGCGCAGATCATAGACAAGGCTCAGGAGAAGCCTCACAGACAGGAGCGCAGATCATAGACACGGCTCAGGAGAAGCCTCGCAGACAGGAGCGCAGATCATAGACACGGCTCAGCTCAGGAGAAGCCTCGCAGACAGGAGCGCAGATCATAGACAAGGCTCAGGAGAAGCCTCGCAGACAGGAGCGCAGATCATAGACACGGCTCAGGAGAAGCCTCGCAGACAGGAGTGCAGATCATAGACATGGGAGAAGCCTCGCAGACAGGAGCGCAGATCATAGACATGGCTCAGGAGAAGCCTCGCAGACAGGAGTGCAGATCATAGACATGGGTCAGGAGAAGCCTCGCAGACAGGAGCGCAGATCATAGACACGGCTCAGGGGAATCCTCACAGACAGGAGCGCAGATCATAGACAAGGCTCAGGAGAAGCCTCGCAGACAGGAGCGCAGATCATAGACACGGCTCAGGAGAAGCCTTACAGACAGGAGCGCAGATCATAGACACGGATAGAAGAATACTCCAGACAGGAGCGCAGATCATAGACACGGCTCGGGAGAAGCCTTACAGACAGGAGTGCAGATCATAGACACGGATAGAAGAAGCCTCGCAGACAGGAGCGCAGATCATAGACAAGGCTCAGGAGAAGCCTCCAGACAGGAGCGCATATCATAGACAAGGCTCAGAAGAACCCTCGAGGACAGGAGTGCAGATCATAGACATAGATAGAAGAAGACTCCAGACAGGAACGCAGATCATAGACAAGGCTCAGGAGAAGCCTCCAGACAGGAGCGCAGATCATAGACAAGGCTCAGGAGAAGCCTCGCAGACAGGAGCGCAGATCATAGACATGGGTCAGGAGAAGCCTCGCAGACAGGAGCGCAGATCATAGACAAGGCTCAGGAGAAGCCTCCAGACAGGAGCGCAGATCATAGACACGTCTCAGGAGAAGCCTCGCAGACAGGAGCGCAGATCATAGACACTGCTCAGGAGAAGCCTCACAGACAGGAATGCAGATCATAGACACGGCTCAGGAGAAGCCTCGCAGACAGGAGCGCAGATCATAGACACTGCTCAGGAGAAGCCTCGCAGACAGGAGTGCAGATCATAGACACGGCTCAGGAGAAGCCTCGCAGACAGGAGCGCAGATCATAGACACGGCTCAGGGGAATCCTCACAGACAGGAGCGCAGATCATAGACAGCTCAGGAGAAGCCTCGCAGACAGGAGTGCAGATCATAGACAGCTCAGGAGAAGCCTCGCAGACAGGAGCACAGATCATAGACACGGCTCAGGAGAAGCCTTACAGACAGGAGCGAGGATCATAGACACGGCTCAGGAGAAGCCTCGCAGACAGGAGCGCAGATCATAGACACGGATAGAAGAAGACTCCAGACAGGAGTGCAGATCATAGACACGGCTCAGGAGAAGATTCCAGACAGGAGCGCAGATCATAGACATGGCTCAGGAGAAGCCTCGCAGACAGCAGCGCAGATCATAGACAAGGTTCAGGAGAAGCCTCGCAGACAGGAGTGCAGATCATAGACACGGCTCAGGAGAAGCCTCCAGACAGGAGTGCAGATCATAGACACGGCTCAGCTCAAGAGAAGCCTCGCAGACAGGAGTGCAGATCATAGACACGGCTCAGGAGAAGCCTCCAGACAGGAGCGCGGATCATAGACACGGCTCAAGAGAAGCCTCGCAGACGGGAACACAGATCATAGACAAGGCTCAGGAGAAGCCTCGCAGACAGGAGCGCAGATCATAGACAAAGCCAGAAGAAGCCTCGCAGACAGGAGTGCAGATCATAGACACGGCTCAGGAGAAGCCTCCAGACAGGAGCGCATATCATAGACAAGGCTCAGGATAAGCCTCGCAGACATTTATAAGAGGCTGAGGAATCAGTAGAAGGCTGAGTAGCATGTTGGGGGGGGGGGGGGCGGGGTAAATTTTTGCAGAAGCAGGATTAAGATGACCTAAGATAATGTTTGATGTTCCCATGCGTGATACTCTGCGTCCCTTCTATGTCTGGCAACACTTTCTTTTCTTATCTCTGCAGACAATGTTGTTGGCAAGATGGACATAACCTGTTATTCCTTGAGTGAAGATGAATATTCGGGGTACCAGCCTCTTAGTGCCGACAGTGATCCCGAGGAGGCAGCAATAATGTCTACATCATCTCCTTGTGAACATTGTGACCCCCATAGCCGCTGTATGTTTCTTGCACACCAGTGTTTACCCTGCTTGTCATCCTCTTCTGTGGCTGAAAGTCCAGAACCTCTCCAAATCAGTCATCCATCCCTGAACACAGAGGCACAGAAGGATAGGATGCTCTTTCCCTGCCGTCTGTGCCCCTTCTCCACCCATTACTCCAGCCACCTTAAGCGTCATATGAAGACTCACAACGGAGAGAAGCCTTTCCGGTGCCCTCACTGCCTTTATGCATCGGCACAGTTAGTTAACCTAAAGCGCCATTTACGCACCCACACGGGAGAGAAGCCCTTCCGCTGTGATCACTGCAGCTTCTCCTGCAGCAGTCCAGGAAACCTTAAGAGGCACCAGCGGGTCCATACCCAGGAGAAACCGTTCATCTGCAATTTATGCACTTACCGCTGCAACCAGAGCCGTAACCTCAAACGCCACCTTCTAGCGCATCGCAGGAGAGGACCAGAGAGGCAGCACCAAGGTATTAAGAAGGAGGAAGATGAAGATGATGACGATGGGGAAGAAAAAGGTGGTGAAAACAGTCCCCCCAACGGTTGGTTTTCAGACTCATCCTTCACTCCTGTATTATTATTTATTTGAAGGCGCAACTCCATGGTGCTGTATATCTGAAAGGGGTATACATACATGATATAAAACAACATGGAACATAGTAACAGAGTGGTACAGGGGAACCTGCCCCTGAGGGATTACAATCTACAAGGGAAGGGGAGAGTAGGTGAGGGTAAAAGCAGCCCTATCTGGCTGTGTGGTGGCAGCATACTCCTTGCAGGTGGTAGGCTTTCCTGAAGAGGTGGTTTTCAGGTTACTTTTGAAGGTTTGGATGTTGAGAGTCTGACGTGCTGGGATGGTGAGTTCCAGAGTGTAGGAGATGCACAAGAGAAATCTTGTAGACTATGTGAAGAACAGACGAGAGGAGAACATAGACGATGGATTGGAGATTACATGTGGAGATATAAGAAGACAGGTTGTGGACGGCCTTATAGGTAGTTAGTATTTTGAACTGCATTCGCTGGGCAATGGGGAACCAGTGAAGAGATTGGGAGAGGTGGAATTGAGGATAGATTGAATTGGTTCAAGATAGGAGGCTACAGAGGAGAATGTTGCAGTAGTCCAGGCGGGAGATGACGAGGGCACAACCACTGTAGTTGACTCAAGGCTGAGGAAAAAGTAAAATACGAGAGATGTCCTTGAGTTGAAAACCTGAGGTGGAGGTGAGGGTGTGTGTTATCGCCAGGCAGTGGACCTGGGAGAAAGCATTGCGCAGGTCTGGTAGGGCGGCTAAGTTTTCTACATGAAGAATAACGGGAGTCAGAAGTAATAAGAGGAGTCAAACCATCACCTCCTCTGCTCTTTGTGAAGGCATTCATAGTCTGTCAATATGCGTAGCGAAGAGAGATGACTTCTAGCACGTTAATAGGAGCAGTGTGATCTCCTCTCCCCTCTGCAGACACTGATACAGATCCAGTGTGATCTCCTCTCCCCTCTGCAGACACTGATACAGATCCAGTGTGATCTCCTCTCCCCTCTGCAGACACTGATACAGATCCAGTGTGATCTCCTCTCCCCTCTGCAGACACTGATACAGCTCCAATGTGATCTCCTCTCCCCTCTGCAGACACTGATACAGATCCAGTGTGATCTCCTCTCCCCTCTGCAGACACTGATACAGATCCAGTGTGATCTCCTCTCCCCTCTGCAGACACTGATACAGATCCAGTGTGATCTCCTCTCCCCTCTGCAGACACTGATACAAATCCAGTGTGATCTCCTCTCCCCTCTGCAGACACTGATACAGAATTAATGTGAGATCTTCTCTCCCCTCTGCAGACACTGACACAGATCCAGTGTGATCTCCTCTCCCCTGTGCAGACACTGATACAGATCCAGTGTGATCTCCTCTCCCCTGTGCAGACACTGATACAGATCCAGCGTGATCTCCTCTCCCCTCTGCAGACACTGATACAGATCCAGTGTGATCTCCTCTCCCCTCTGCAGACACTGATACAGCTCCAGTGTGATCTCCTCTCCCCTCTGCAGACACTGATACAGCTCCAGTGTGATCCCCTCTCCCCTCTGCAGACACTGATACAGATCCAGTGTGATCTCCTCTCCCCTCTGCAGACACTGATACCGATCCAGTGTGATCTCCTCTCCCCTGTGCAGACACTGATACAGATCCAGCGTGATCTCCTCTCCCCTCTGCAGACACTGATACAGCTCCAGTGTGATCCCCTCTCCCCTCTGCAGACACTGATACAGATCCAGTGTGATCTCCTCTCCCCTCTGCAGACACTGATACCGATCCAGTGTGATCTCCTCTCCCCTGTGCAGACACTGATACAGATCCAGCGTGATCTCCTCTCCCCTCTGCAGACACTGATACAGATCCAGTGTGATCTCCTCTCCCCTGTGCAGACACTGATACAGCTCCAGTGTGATCTCCTCTCCCCTCTGCAGACACGGATACAGATCCAGTGTGATCTCCTCTCCCCTCTGCAGACACTGATACCGATCCAGTGTGATCTCCCCTCCCCTCTGCAGACACTGATACCGATCCAGTGTGATCCCCTCTGCAGACACTGATACAGATCCAGTGTGATCTCCTCTCCCCTCTGCAGACACTGATACAGATCCAGCGTGATCTCCTCTGCAGACACTGATACAGATCCAGTGTGATCTCCTCTCCCCTCTGCAGACACTGATACAGATCCAGTGTGATCTCCTCTCCAGCTAGGTCAGAATACATAGAATGGCGGGCAGTTTGTCAAAGCAACCATCCTGCTTTTCTCGGTCCAATGATGTGTCCCTCTCATAGTCTGTTATCGGAGCTAAATTTTCTAGTGCGTCATAGAGGCATGTCTAGCAGTCAATGATCTCCTACCAAGAGGTACACTACCCATAAGTAGCCTCTGAGAACCATATAATAGGGAAGCTGGAGAAGTACTATTATGCCTTCTTGTGGCAAGATCCAGTGTCTAATCAGACCACATTTGTAATCATTTGTATATCTGCTTGAGATTGCAGCATTCCCACATATCTGCTTGAGATTGCAGCATTCCCACATATCTGCTTGAGATTGCAGCATTCCCACATATCTGCTTGAGATTGCAGCATTCCAACATTTTTATCTGGATTCCTTATGTTTTTAGCAATGATTATGTTTAACCGGGGTGATTTAGAAAGCCGCTGAATTTTACATTGACTGCAAGTCCTGAGCTGACATTGAGTCTGCAGACCTGTACTCACAGCAGCATGGACACCAATGATTTTTTAGGTCCAGTCAATAGAGAGGTAAGGAGCAGTTACAGCCGTCTGAATGAGGCCTACAAATGTACTAATCTACAATCAGATGACCATTTCATTGATATTAACTCTATAGTTATACTGAGTTTACTCTGGAGGTGAATCCTTCGAGCTTCACATCTGGATGGTGTAATTCTCTGCAGTATTTTGCCGTGGGCAGATGCTGATCTGTTATACGAATGTCCGGCTGTATACAGTAACATCATCTGACAGAGCATCCATATCCACCTTCTGTACACGTATAACATTTCGACCTTATAGAAACGGACGCATGAACTGCTCCACAGAATAGCTCCGGATATTTCTGCGCTCTCTGTACCAGAGAACCCCAAAGCAAAACAGAGCAGCAAATATATAATGCAAAAATGTAAAAGTACATATATATACTGTATAATAGCAGTATAACATTCACAGGAAAAAATGCGCCACAGGACTACCATTCAAAATACATAAAGATAAGAAACTCCTGAAAGTAACTGGAGAGATAAAAAATCCCCCCAAAAATATATAATAAAGTGCATAGTGCAATAGTATAAATAAATACATACAGGAGACAATCGTATAAAGTTTACAGAACAATGTAGTCCTGATCCCAAAACATCTACAAAGGTCAAAGTCGATGAGAGCACCACGAAGACCAGTAAATGAGGAAAAACAGGATATATACATACATGGTGACTATATTTAGCTTAGAAAAGTGGAAAAGCTAAAACTCTCGTTCAGACCATATGGCGGTACTGTGTTTAATTCAAAAATCCACTTGACTTCTTTCTGCGCCAACAGTTTTTTCCAGTTCCCACCAATCAGAACTCTATCGATCCCCCTTACCTTTAGGAGTGAACCATTGCAATTGTGGTGGGTTTTGAAGTGCCGGGGGATAGTTTTCAAATTAGAGGGGTCTACTTCTTCTTTCGCTCCGATGATGCCGAGAATGTGCTCTCTGGTGCGTCTTTTTAATTCTCTTGTGGTCATGTCTACGTAAAGAAGGTTGCAAGGACAGCTTGCTATGTATGTGTATCACACCTATCGTTGTGCAAGAGATTGTATGTGTGATCTGATGGGATCTTTGGCCCGTGCCATCTGTGAACGTAGTGGTTCTCAGAATATTCGGGCAGGCTACGCAATCGCCGCACGGGCGGCAACCCCATTTTGGGCCTTTGGAGCCGTACAATCTGTTGGGGTTTTTACCTTCATAATGGCTGTGGACCAAGATATCGTTGAGATTTGTTTCCCATCTATACGTTAGAGCTCGATTGGCAGGAAGATAGTTTCGCAAGGTATGATCCGTACGTAAAATGTTCCAGTGTTTCCTAAGAATGGAGACGACTTCTCTGTGCCCAGAATTGTATGAGGTAATATGCCTCACTACTTTGTCGTCTCCCTTGTGATTGTTTCGATTTTGTAGCAATTTGTCCTTTTTAGACTGTTTGGCACGCAAATAGGCACGCCTTACCGACGAATCGCTGTAACCACGATCCCTAAATCTCTTCTTCAAATCGTTGGCCCGCATCTCAAAATCTTTATCTTTGGAACAGATTCTTCTTAATCTTAAAAATTGTCCAATAGGAATTCCATCAAGTAGTTTTTTCGGGTGGAAAGAGTCAGCACGGAGGAGACTGTTCACTGCGGTAGGTTTCCGGAAGAGGTCTGTGTGGACAAAACCATAATTATCAACCTGAAGGGAGACATCTAGGAAATCCATTTTGTTGCTCCCCATTTTTTACGTCAGGTGGATATTCATATCATTCTCATTGAGAGGCGCCATGAATATCCCTAAGTCCTCCACACTGCCCTGCCATATCATTAGAATGTCATCTATGTAACGGCACCAGAAATGAACCTTCTCAATTTGACTGACAGGGTCAGTGAGGAAAATCCTTCTCTCCCACAGCCCCAAAAAAAGATTAGCGTATGAGGGCGCACAGGATGCCCCCATCGCGGTTCCCTGGAGCTGCAGGTAATACGACCCCCTAAAAATGAAGAAATTATGCCGCAATGCAAAATCGAGCTGTTCAAGGATGAATGATCCGTACTCACTATTTACATTAGATGTTATCAGGAAATGTGTTACAGCCAAAATGCCGTCCTCATGGCGGATCGATGTGTAAAGTGATTCCACATCGCATGTAACGATGAGCATCTCTTCATCCAATCGGAGATCGTCCAGTTACCGTAACAGATCACCCGTGTCCTTGAGATATGATGGAAGGCTTTCAACCAATGGTCTCCGTGTATGGTCAATCAATTTACAAATGGCTTCACACATATTATTATTACCCGAGACTATTGGACGGCCCGGTGGAGTTTTTTCATTTTTGTGTGTCTTCGGCAACATATATAAAATGTCGTCACTGTTGGATTGTTGATTAACAAACATTTTTGTTCTTTTGCGTTGATCACTCCCTGCGTTCAGCGCTGCCTACTGCACCTCTGCACCGCCTCTCCCTCCCTCCCCCTCCTCCAGATCCCGCACGTGCGCACAGGCTCAGCCTGATGCGCCCGTGCGGACTGCTGAGATCGGCTTCTTTTTGCGAAGTGCGCATGTGCCGGCCTGATCAGGTCATCCCAGGGTTGAGCGAAGTGCGCATCAGGCCGGCGCATGTGCTCTTCGCAAAATGAAGCCGATGCCAGCAGTCCGCACGGGCGCATCTGGCTGAGCCTGTGCGCACGCGCGGGATCTGGTGAGCCTGTGCGCACGTGCAGGATCTGGAGGAGGGGGAGGGAGGGAGAGGCGGTGCAGAGGTGCAGTAAGCGGCGCTGAACCAGGGAAGGCCGATCGGCGCTGGGCACCGATCGGCGATGGCTGCGGCCGAGCACCATGGAACAACGGACCTCCCCTTGGGCACCTTAAATCAGTGATTGACAGTGATTAGTAAAACCTGTTTTTAGCAAAATAGATTTTATAAGGCCACCTTAGGAATCCTCAGATTACCCTGGACATGAGCATATGTTTAGCTCACAGGGGTTATAGGTGGTGACAGAATCCCTTTAATGTGTTAAATGTTAGTTTTTGTTAACATTTGGGATCCCTTAACTTCCTAAAAGCTTCCCGTTCATACAGGTGGGTAGGAGGACAACGTTGCCCCCTTTATCAGAGGGTTTGAACACAACAGTCTCCATTTTATTAAGTTGTTGTCTATTGAGGTTGTCCCCCATTGTGAATCTCCGGATCGACCTCAGTTCCTCTGTTACTACTTTGACAAAGATGTCAATGTTGGCGAATAATGACATCGGTGGGAATTTTTGGGATTTGGGTAGCAACGATTTTGGTAATCTACTCACTGACGTTAAATCCTCTTGTTCCACCATAAGCTCATTTAAGGTCTTTATCGCCTCTAATTCTACCGCAGTGAACAGTGACTTCTCCGTGCCCTCCTTGTGGTGCAGTTTCTTAAAAATTAGATTGCGTGCAAACATATGTAGGTTTTTTACCGCTGTAAAGAGATTGTAACCAGTTCTGGGAATTAAATTTAAACCCAGACTCAAAACCTCAAGTTGTCCATCGTTTCATATATGGTTGGATAAGTTAATTACCTGAAGTCGCTGACCATTCGAATCGCCATTACCGTGGAATCTCTTAGTTGAGGGGCGGTTCCTCACTACCGCTTTACGTTTCCTCCCGTGCTGAGTGATGAATGGTCTGGTATTTGCATCGGAGTTGTTACCTTCGTTATCCGTAGAAATGAATACAGAGGTGCTTCTGCTGCGTGGTCCGCGTCCATTTTGTTTTCACCTATACATTCGATTCAGTTCAAAATCCTGTAGATCTCTTTGAAATGTGTTAGTTTTTCGCTCCTTTATTTGTTTTTCCCATATTTTGTAGGCTTCATCAATTTCACATTTTAAAGTCTCGAGATCAGTATCATTCAGCGAGTGGTTCTATTGCTCATCTAAAATTCTTAGCTCCATATCAACTTCAGAAAGCATCGTATCATGAATGTCCTAGAGCAGAGATTACAGGCTTCCTCCCATTTGGTAATTAGCTTTTCGGTCCTTAAATTATGGGACGGAAAAACCTGTATTCTCAAGCCACGAGGGATCAAATTCCTCAGGAAGTATTGCTCCAGGGAAGTCCTGTTCCACCAAATCTTTAGACCTTTAGGTAAAAGGCTTTTGAATTTCACCTTGACTTCCCGTATATTTCTCTGATCCGAATCCTGTGAACTGCTGCCGTCTCCATTAAAAATGGCTTCCGCCTGGGACCTCCACAAGGCCTCCCGGGCTAAAAAATCCATAGTCATGGAATCTAGATCTCTGCAAAGAGAAGCAAAATGCAAAAAATAACAAATGTTATTAAGCAAATAATTTAAAAGTACACATATATATAATAGCAGGATAAGGCTACGTGCACACGAACGTTGTTTGTTTCCGTGTCCGTTCCTTTTTTTTGTGAATAGAATGCGGATCCATTCATTTCAACGAGTCCGCAAAAAATGTGGACAGCACACCGTGTACTATCCGCATCCGTATGTCCGTTCCGTAGCCCCACAAAAAAAAATAGAACATGTCCTATTCTTGTCCGTTTTACGCATTGTTACAATGGATCCGCAAAAAAAACAGATGGCATACAGACCACAAAACACATACGGTTGTGTGCATGTAGCCTAACATTCACAGGAAAAAATGCGCCACAGGACTACAATTCAAAATACATAAAGATAAGAAACTCCTGAGAAAGCAACCGCGAAACACGTGTCGGGATCAGGACTACATTGGTCTGTATACTTTATACCAGGGATGCTCAACCTGCGGCCCTCCAGATGTTGCAAAACTACAACTCCCATCATTCCCTGCCAGCCTACAGCTATCATCCTACAGAAAGGCATCGTGGGAGTTGTAGTTTTACAACAGCTGGAGGGCCGCAGGTTGAGCATCCCTGCTTTATACGATTCTCTCCTGTATCTATTTATTTATACTATTGCACTCTATACTCGCGTATAAGCCGAGTTTTTCAGTACGGGTGCACCCGCGAAGTGCGCGCATCGCTGCAATGTCCGTGAGTGCACACTAGGGCTGCCACAAAGTACGGTAATCGTATAGTACCGGTAATTACTGTGAATGTACTGCAGCGAGCGGGCCGGCCGGCGCGTGACTAACGTCACTTAGTCAAGCTCCTGCTTCATGAATGAAGTGGGAGGAGCATGACTAAGTGACGCCAGTCACGCGGCGGCCGGCCCACTCGCTGCGGTGTATTCATAGTGAGTACCGAGGCTGGCCATTTTATCAATAGAAGAGATATTGTTTCTTTAGAAATATGGTAAATATTGAAAAACATTTACCCTACTGATTTCTCAATTATTGTAATTGTTTTGGGTATATACCGGTATTTTTATTTTTGAAATTTACCAGTGGCTGCTGCATTTTCCACCTTGGCTTATACTCGAGTCACTAAGTTTCCCAGTTTTTAGGGTAAAATTAGGGGGGGTCGGCTTATACTCGAGTATATACGGTATATTTTTGGGGGGATTTTTTATCTCTCCAGTTACTTTCAGGAGTTTCTTATCTTTATGTATTTTGAATTGTAGTCCTGTGGCGCATTTTTTCCTGTGAATGTTAGTCTACTATTATACAGTATATATATACTTTAAAATGATTTGCTTAATAAAATTAGTTATTTTTTGCATTACATATTTGCTGCTCTGTTTTGCTTTGGGGTTATTTGACAGTGTTTTCACAGGCAGCTGTGTAAAATCGGGCTTTTGTCTGATCATAGGTTATGTCTCTGTACCAGAGGTTGCACGGTTGGGAAAACCTACAAGCCGCCAGTGTTTGTACTTCTACAGCCCCTGAGAATTATGGCATCTCTGCACTATAGGATATCACCTGGCATATCCACAAATCATAGATAACAGCTCAAAATTTTGATTACTGGAACCTCAGAGCTCAAGCTAAATAATTGTAATTAAAGGGGTTGTCTGCTTTTTACTATTGATGACCTATCCTCAGTATTAGATCAGCAGAGGTCCGACTCTCAGCTCCCCCACCGATCAGCTATTCGAAGAGAAGGCAGAGCTTGTACGAGAGCTGCCTTCTCTACTCTGTTTGCCTGCTTGCTGTAGCAGATGCAGTGGTGAGATAAGTATGAAGTCCCCTTTCACTTCTATGGGATGCTCTGTAGTATGCACTTGAACAGACAGAGCCGTCCAATAGAAGTGAATGTAGACGCTATACTTGTAGATACCCTGCTCATTACTGCAGCGCGCAGGCAAACAGAGCAGAGAAGGCAGAACTCATGAGCACTACTTTCTCTTCAAACAGCTGATCGGCGGGGTGTCGGGAGTCGGACCCCACTGATCAGATATTGATGAGTAGTGTAGGTGAAGTGGAGGAAAAGTTTTCGAGTGAGCTTGCAATTTGCTTTAAAAAAAAATAAAAAAAACGCGTCTAGAATACAAACACAAATTAGTCTATAGTTTTCAGGGATCCGAGCTCCTGGACATAGCAGCTGTCGGGGATCTTACCGAGCTCCTGGACATGGCAGTTATCAGGGATCTTACCGAGCTCCTGGACATGGCAGCTATCGGGGATCTTACCGAGCTCCTGGACATGGCAGCTATCGGAGATCTTACCGAGCTCCTGGACATGGCAGTTATCAGGGATCTTACCGAGCTCCTGGACATGGCAGCTATCAGGGATCTTACCGAGCTCCTGGACATGGCAGTTATCAGGGATCTTACCGAGCTCCTGGACATAGCAGCTATCGGGGATCTTACCGAGCTCCTGGACATGTCCGCTATCGGGGATCTTACCGAGCTCCTGGACATAGCAGTTATCGGGCATCTTACCGAGCTCCTGGACATGGCAGTTATCAGGGATCTTACCGAGCTCCTAGACATGGCAGCTATCGGGGATCTTACTGAGCTCCTGGACATGGCAGCTATCGGGGATCTTACCGAGCTCCTGGACATGGCAGTTATCAGGGATCTTACCGAGCTCCTGGACATGGCAGTTATCAGGGATCTTACCGAGCTCCTGGACATGGCAGTTATCAGGGATCTTACCGAGCTCCTAAACATGGCAGTTATCGGGGATCTTACCGAGCTCCTGGACATGTCAGCTATCAGGGATCTTACCGAGCTCCTGGACATGGCAGTTATCAGGGATCTTACCGAGCTCCTGGACATGGCAGCTATCGGGGATCTTACCGAGCTCCTGGACATGGCAGTTATCAGGGATCTTACTGAGCTCCTGGAAATGGCAGTTATCGGGGATCTTACCGAGCTCCTGGACATGTCAGCTATCGGGCATCTTACCGAGCTCCTGGACATGTCAGCTATCGGGGATCTTACCGAGCTCCTGGACATGTCAGCTGTCGGGGATCTTACCGAGCTCCTGGACATGGCAGTTATCAGGGATCTTACCGAGCTCCTGGACATGGCAGCTATCGGGGATCTTACCGAGCTCCTGGACATGGCAGTTATCAGGGATCTTACCGAGCTCCTGGACATGGCAGTTATCAGGGATCTTACCAAGCTCCTGGACATGTCAGCTATCGGGGATCTTACCGAGCTCCTGGACATGTCAGCTATCGGGGATCTTACCAAGCTCCTAGACATGGCAGTTATCAGGGATCTTACCGAGCTCCTGGACATGTCAGCTATCGGGGATCTTACCGAGCTCCTGGACATGGCAGTTATCGGGGATCTTACCGAGCTCCTGGACATGGCAGTTATCGGGGATCTTACCGAGCTCCTGGACATGGCAGTTATCAGGGATCTTACCGAGCTCCTGGACATGGCAGTTATCAGGGATCTTACCGAGCTCCTGGACATGGCAGTTATCACTAATCTTACCGAGCTCCTGGACATGGCAGTTATCGGGGATCTTACCGAGCTCCTGGACATAGCAGCTATCGGGGATCTTACCAAGCTCCTGGACATGGCAGTTATCAGGGATCTTACCGAGCTCCTGGACATGGCAGTTATCAGGGATCTTACCGAGCTCCTGGACATGGCAGCTATCAGGGATCTTACCGAGCTCCTGGACATAGCAGCTATCGGGGATCTTACCGAGCTCCTGGACATGGCAGTTATCGGGGATCTTACCGAGCTCCTGGACATGGCAGTTATCGGGGATCTTTATGATCTGCTTGATCTGCCCCAACAATAGAGCTGTCAACTTCAAAATAGAAATCGAACACAGAGTTCTGCAAAAGATGATTGTTGTAAAAACATCTGGGTCATTGAGGAAGATATCAACGCATCAGGTTAGAAAACCCAAAGCTGTAGAAACATGAGTCAATGTCTGTGATGTACAGTGGGGAAAATAAGGATTTTTGCACGTTTTCCCACCTATAAAGAATGGAAATATCTGTAATTTTTACCGTAGGTACACTTTAGACAGAATCTAAAAAAAAAATCCAGAAAATCACACTATGATTTTTATCTAATTAATTTGCATTTTATTGCATGAAATAAGTATTTGATCGCCTACCAACCAGCAGGAATTAAGAAGCGCTCCTGCTCTGCACTTATTACCTGTATTAGTTGCACCGGTTTGAACTCGTTACCTGTATATAAGGCACCTGTCCACACACTCAATCCATCACACTCCAACCTCTCCACCATGGCCAAGACCAAAGAGCTGTCTAAGGACACCAGGGATAAAATTATAGACCTGCACAAGGCTGGGATGGGCTACAGGACAATAGGCAAGCAGCTTGGTGAGAAGGCAACAACTGTTGGCGCAATTATTAAGAAATGGAAGAAACACAAGATGACTGTCAGTCTACCTTGGTCTGGGGCCCCATGCAAGATCTCGCCTTGTGGGGTAAGGATTGAGAAAGGTCAGGAATCAGCCCAGAACTACACAAGAGGACCTCGTCAATGACCTGAAGAGAGTTGGGACCACAGTCTCAAAGATTACTCTTAGTAACACACTACGCCGTCATGGATTAAAATCCTGCAGGGCACACATGGTCCCCCTGCTCACTCCAGCACATGTCAAGGTCCAATTGAAGTTTGCCAATTACGATCTGGATGATCCAGAGAAGGTGAAAGTCGTGGTCAGAATAGACCAAAATATAACTTTTTGGTATCAACTCTTCTCGCCGTGTTTGGAGTAAGAAGATGGACGAGTACAACCCCGAGAACACTGTCCCAACCGTGAAGCATGAAGATGGAAACATCATACTTTGGGGGTGCATTTCTGCAAAATGGACAGGACAACTTCATTGTAATGAAGGGAGTATGGATGGAGCCATGTATCGCGAGATTTTGACCAACAACCTCCTTCCCTGAGTAAGAGCATTAAAGATGGGTCATAGCTGGGTCTTCCAGCATGACAATGACCCGAAACACACAGCCAGAGAAACTAAGAAGTTGCTCCGTAAGTAGCATTTCAAGGTCCTGGAGTGGCCTAGCCAGTCTCCAGACCTGAACTCAATCAAAAATCTTTGGAGGGAGCTGAAACTCAATGTAGCTCAGCGACAGCCCCGAAACCTGAAAGATCTGGAGAAGATCTGTATGGAGGAGTGGGCCAAAATCCCTGCTGCAGTGTGTGCAAACCTGGTCAAAAACTACAGGAAACGTCCGACCTCTGTAACTGCAAACAAAGGCTTCTGTACCAAATATTAAGTTCTGCTTTTCTATTGTATCAAATACTTATTTCATGTAATAAAATGCAATTTAATTATTTAAAAATCATACAATGTTATTTTCTGGATTTTTCTTTAGATTCTGTCTCTCACAGTTGAAGTGAACCTACGATAAAAATTACAGACCTCTCCATTCTTTATATGCGGAAAAATGTGAAAAATCCTTATTTTCCCCACTGTAACTGTAAGACTTTGGCTGATGAAAACTGCCACTAACAGAAGAAAAGTTGACAACGGAATAAACAGAAGTAATCATGGACTGTGGATGATGGGAGTGATAGTCCTACTTAGTAATGGCTCAGCAATCTGTAGACACAATTTTTTCCTCTACTTGTTCTGGAGAAACATCTTTAATTGTTACAATTTTCTCTCATTAGTTTCAGGTCTAAAGTTTTATGAAGCAGAAGTTCAGCTATTAAAGGTATTGTGCCACCAATATAAATGTATCCCGCCCCAAGAGATATCGCTGTTATCTTTTCCCCCAAATACCACCATTTATCAAAACTGCCTTATTCTAAAGTTATTAGCCCACCTAGGTTGTGCCCTGATTGGAGCCTTGTAATGTAAGACATAGGAAGTGTCATCGGTGATAACAAGGGGCGTGGATAGTGTCACATGATCTGCTGGTCCGGACACATCTCACTGCCCTAAAGCGTGATAGGAGGAGCAGACACATGACCAACCAGGAAGTAGGATTCAAGCACGGGGGATAAGAGAAAACTGCAAACAAGGTAAATTTGAAAGCAATAATCCAAAAAGGAATGGGAGCTAGGGTAATTGATGAAAAGTAGTTTACGGCACAACCCTTTTTAAAGATTAGTCCACATTTACTAATGTGGTTGGGCCTAGACTTTGTCATAAAATGCGTAATATATTTGGGCCTTGACTTATCATAAAATGTGCAAAAAATGTGCAAATCTAGTTTTAGAAAAACCCACTGCATGTGGTTTTCCAAGGAAGTGGGGGAAATGGCTGTGACGTAAAGGGAATTGGGTCATGGCCTGAGAGGCATCGGAATTCTGTTGAAAATTTGATATAAAATAATGATGCAGAATGAGCCAACTCTTAGGTACAATAGAATTTGACATAAGTATCTAAGAGGGACCAAATTTATTATCCTGCATGAGACACTGTGATAAATTTGGTGCGTCTTTAGATGGCCGATCTGAAGCTCCCCGTACACACTGTTGTCTGCCTACCTGCCATAGTTATCGGGGCCGCCAACAATCTAATGTGTATGGGGAGCTCTTGACTCTCCCCCTACAGAGAACGGCAGGGGAGAAAAGTATTGTGCCCATTGAGTTTGAACTGGGAGGTAAGCTACTGTGAGAGGGGTCTGGAGACGGGTGTCTGGAAGGGACAGAGGAGTCTGGAGGGATACAGAGACATCCGTCAGCAGCTCTCTCCTTTTCCCCATTGAAAACACATACAGTACATGTTCGCCTGAATCGCGGTTATAAGTATGTGGCCCTGCCAACAGCTATTGGAGGTGAACACTATTATTTTACGCTGTCTACAGGATTATCAAATCTGCCCCATTGTATTGTGTCATATCTATGATTTGTGGATTTGCTATGAAGTAAAAAAGCCACACGACCATCCCTCATTTTTGACAAGGTTTGTACTGTCGGTGTTTCTGACAAATGGCCATCAGGGAGAGGCAGACTCATATAGCATTCTTGCCTTCTCTAGTATTCTCCTGTTATGGGGGCACTGTGGTAGGACTTTCTGTTTGTGTGTGTTCTAGAAAATTATCTGGAAAGATTTTAGTTTTTATTCTGATTTTAGCTAGATATATGGTGAAAACACAAGACCGTGTAAGACGAATTTGAGGCTACCACAGTTTATTGGGTTGACCACCACTGAGCTACTGCCAGTTCCCCATCTCACCTGTAATACCTTCTCTTTCTTGCAGATGTTTCTGTCGCAGTCCTATCTCTTCCTGTGACCTCCAATGACCTTGATATCTTCTTGCCAACCTGCGCTCTCTTGAGTCATGCTCCCCCGCCTCGTCCTCCTCCCTCTGCAGATGGTCTACCAGAGCTGCTCTTTCCCTTCACCTGTCGTTCGTGTGGTATGGTCTTGAATGAAGGCTGTCCCCAGGATGAAGATGAGGACGATAATGTGACTGAAGGACATTACTGCTCTCGTTGTAACGCCCCGCCACCGTCTGGTAGTCCAGGAAAAGGCTTCTCTTGTGTCCTCTGTTCATTTGTGACTCATTACCCAAATCATTTGTCCCGACACATGAAGACTCACAGTGGGGAGAAGCCATACAAGTGCCAGTTGTGTTCTTACGCCTCTGCTCATTATGACAACCTGAAGCGACACCAAAGGGTGCATACTGGTGAGAAACCATATAAGTGCCAGCTGTGTGACTATGCCTGCGGCAACCTTGCCAACCTGAAGAGACATGGACGTATTCATTCTGGAGACAAACCATTTCGCTGCGGTTTATGTAATTATAGCTGCAACCAGAGTATGAACCTTAAGCGCCATATGCTGAGACATACGGGGGAGAAACCATTCCGTTGTTCGCAATGCCACTACACTACAGGACACTGGGACAACTACAAGCGCCACCAGAAGACCCATGGTCACTGTGATGGCTTAAGTGAGTCTCACGCTCCCCTACATGGCAGCATTTTTAACCAATGCTCTACCCTGTCTGCTGCTTCCGAAACTGCAGCATAGCCGTCCTTGTTCATTGTCAGCATATGTCCCTATGCATAGTGTGTGAATATGGTGTATTGCATGGCTGACTTATGTGCCTGTCCCGATTAGTGCTAGACTTTCCATAATGTGGACCACAGCACTCATCCTCTACCATGCTGGAGAAACAAGCAGTCCATAAGGTTGATTCCTTGATGGATGTAGGAGCTGTACCTATTATTTTAGGGTAGGGCCCATTCTACTTTTTGAAAACTGGAGCATATTTCAGAACTACGATGACATCAAGGACCTTGTGATCAGATGTGACTACCTAAACTGGACAGAATATGGACCTTCCCCTTGTGTTAATACCTATTTATTCAGTAAATATTCCCATTGTCTTCATTATGCTGAGGCTGTGTGATGTCCATCTTCTTGATATGCAGGTACTGGCTACGCGTTACGAGTCCCATCTTTTTGTCTTACCCTACACATATTAAGGAGAGTGCTCTGGTGAGGAGTACAGTGCATGGTAGGTCAAATGTCCATGTGAGCAATGTTATTTGGAAGAAATCAAGAAGTAAAGTCGATCTAATGACTCAGGGAGGGATAAGGAGGTAACAATTCCCAACTTGATTACCATGAAGGACCCCTGAACAAGGCGTACAGCTGCCGGGAACCCCATTTCTAACTTAGTGTTTGTTCTTTACTCCGACTACTGATAAACATCTTTGAAAAGGTGGAGATCATTTTGGAATCCCTACTATTAAGTGAATATTATACATGAGATAATGATTGGCCTCCGTGCAGAAGATCATCCATTTTAGGGATTGTGTGTGCGATGTGCCAGACTAAAAATAAAAGAAAAACTGACTTCCTGGTCCTTGAGCAAAATGACAAATGATCAGCCGACTTTGCATGAAATTTTCTTACCTGACAGGTTAGAGACTGCTGTCCTCACCACTGTGAATGATCATTTGTGCTAATTTGTCAAATGATAGGCATCTGAGAGCAGTTGTCTTGGCCGGCTGTTATCTTATGCATATGGGCACCCAAACATGAGTTCTAAGGAGAAACACTGCAATATCCCATACACAAGAGAATATACTATGGCAGCAGTGCTTATCTGGACCCCAGTTCTCAGGATATTTGCTAGAATAGTCTGTCTTCTGTAATAAGTAAACCTGTAGGAACAGCAGCACCCACACGAATGCAGTCCTGGGATAAGAAGAGATTACGGCATGAAGACCCTGAGGACCTTTCCTCTTTCGCAACTTCTCAGTCTAGTCCTACTTCAGCATCTAAGAGATCATCCTGGTAGGATAGATGAGAATAAGACATCTGCACTCAGCAGAAGACCCTGTATATGATATTAAGACACGTTATATGATGAGAACATATGAAAAACTAGAAAGGAAAGATTCTCCGTGGTAGTCAAACATTTATTCATGGAAAATTTGCATCCCAGTACAATACTGTTGCATCAGTTGAAATTCATCGCAAATTGCTGTTTCCTGATATTTTTATGGCAGCGTACTAATAGTTCTCCTGACTACAATCAGGAGTCACTATTAATGAAATGCTGTGTGGTGGGAGCTTTCCCATTAGGTAAAAATCCAATGGTTCCTGATCATCCTACAACAGCACAGTAGGGGTTTTCTCCTTTGACGGATTCAGTGCCGAAGTGAACCTGGACTTACACGGGAAGATTTCTTCCCATTAACAAGTGCCAGTCGACAACACAGCGTGACGATCGATGCTCGTTAGCTGCCGTATACATGCTGCGGTCTTTGTAAGTATAGGGATGAATGATCCTGTTTATACAGGGCATTGATCGGAGAGGACGTTAATTAATGATTGTGTAAATGAGCTCGTTATGTCGGCAGCTCATTGCCACTGCTGCTCCACTCTCCCAGGTGGGCAGGGGCGCTGCTCCACTCATCTTCTGCTGTCTTCTCCCATGGTTCAGACCTTCTGACTTCCCGCAACTTCCTCGCTTCGCTGGGATCTGCTGTTAGGTCTTTTGCTGCACCGTGGGGTACTTTATGCACCTTAACCTCTGAGACATTGCATGATCAATAGGCTTTTCTAGCTTGCTAGTTCTGTGCTCTTCAATTTATCTTCCCACGTACCAAACTCTGTCCGTTTCCTGACTCTGATTCTCCGCTGCCTGACCTGTTTATTATAATTACCCTTTGCTGTCTGCCCAGACCTCAGACTGTTCTTCCGATTGCCTGCCCTGACCTCGGACTGTCTCTATGAGTTTTGACCAACCCATTGGGGCTCTGCATTGGTGTCTCTAGCCCCAGTGGGTCAGCTACCAACTACACAGAGACTACTCCAGGAGGTAGCAGCCCGACGGCTTCCCTGCAGCGAAGTCCAGATACCCGTATAGGTGTTAAAGGGTGAAAACCAGAGGACTGCCAGTATAACTCCCTTAGGGTTAGCCCAAAGTCAAATCTAGTTCAACACCCGCTGCCATAACAGACCTAAAGGACCCTAAATCACACGACCCGTATTCTTTATGAAAAACTCATGACTACTGTATAAGTTGCAAGCAAATGAGTGACGGGTGAATATCAACCCTATAATATTAATTAAAAGTACATGAGGATGACCAGGAGGCCACTCTTTATGATTGCCCTAAGGTAACTCGACCACGTTCTGCCCATGAGGTAGCTGTGGAACATGTTGAACATACCATCATATGTATAGGAGATTGTAGCCAGGACCAATTATTAGGAGCCAGCATTTGTGTGCAGGCTTATTCCCGATAATTGACCACTGTAAAGGTGCCACCAATTACCTGATGATCGAGCATGAATGAATGCCTGTTCATTGGTTGAAAGCATCCTTGATGCTGCACCCAAAGTCATTTTCTCTGGGCAGATCTCTCTGTATAAACATTGATCTCCTGCTCAGAAACAATAAATCTGAGGATGAGCAATTGCAGTAGCAATCATTCGCTCACATACAGGCAATTCTTGGGACTGAAAGGAGTCTTAAATCTGGCCATACGCTTTAGATGTATGCCAACCAAACCCACCAACTTCAGCTAACCATCTAATATATATATGAGGGCCTCCCAACTCTCCCCGGACATCTGACGGATTTTGACATGCCCAATCCTATTGTTCTTTTGGAGATAAGCTGCCCTCAGAGGTGTCTGGCAGTGGCTTTCTCCTCCTTCCTGTTCACATGCATGCTAAATATTGTACCTTTTGGTCTTCTCAACTGTAGTCCCTTATTAAAACCCTCTTGTAGAAATTGAAGAGTGTATGTGAGTGATTCGGTCACCACATGTAGGTTTTCCAGACTCTGTTATGAACAGAGTGTTTGGTGAAGATACTATTAATTTCACTATCAATAATAATCTTTTTGTCCTGCATCAATTTCCTCTGGATCCGTATATTACCCTCATGTGCATCGAGTCCAGACATACAAGTGCATCTTAATAAATTAGAATATCATCGAAAAGTTAATTAAGTTCAGTAATTCAATTCAAAAAGTGAAACTCATATTCTATGGATTCATTACACAAGGAGTGATCTATATCAAGTTTATATTTCTATTAATGTTTCTGATTATGGCTTACAGCTAATGAAAACCTAAAGGTCAGGATCTCAGAAAACTAGAATATTGTGAAAAACATCGATCTTGTAGACTCACGGTGTCATACTCTAATCAACACAAAACACCTACAAATGTTTCCTAAGCCTTTAAATGGTCCCTCAGTCTGGTTCAGTAGGCTACACAATAATAGTGAAGACTGCTGACTTGACGGTTGTCCAGAAGACAGTCATATTGACACCTTCCACAAGGACGGTAAGCCACGAGAGATTTTTACTAAAGAAGCTGTCAGTTCAGAGAGTGCTGTATCCATGCATATTAATGGAAAGTTGAATGAAAGGAAAAGGTGTGGTAGAAAGCTGTACAGGCAACAGGGATAACCACAGACTTGGACGCATTGTCAAGAAAAGGCCATTCAAGAATTTGGTGGAGATTCACAAGGAGTGGACTGTGGCTGGAGTCAGTGCTTCAAGAGCCACCACACACACATATCCAGGACACGGGCTACAACTGTCACATTCCTTAGGTCAAGCCACTCATGATTCTGAGACGACGTCCGAAGCGTCTTACCTGGGCTAAGGAGATAAAGGACTGGACTGTTGATGAGTGGTCTAAAGTCCTGTTTTTAAATGAAAGTCAATTTTGCATTTCATTTGGAAATCAAGGTCTGGAGGAAGAGTGGACAGGCACACAATTCAAGTTGCTTAAGGTCCAGTGTGAAGTTTCCACAGTCAGTGATGGTTTGGGGAGCCATGTCATCTGCTGGTGTTGGTCCACTGTGTTATATCAAGTCCAAGGTCAGCGCAGCCATTGACCGGGAAATTATAGAGCACTTCATGCTTCCCTCTTCTGACCAGCTTCATGGAGATGCTGATTTAATTTTCCAGCAGGACTTGGCACCTGCCCACACTGCCAAAAGTACCAATACCTGGTTTAATAACCACTGTATCACTATGCTTTATTGGCCAGCAAACTCGCCTGACCTAAACCCCTTAGAGAACCTATGGTGTATTTTCAAGAGGAAGATGATAGACACCAGACACAACAATGCAGAAGATCTGAAGGCCACTATCAAGACGCATCTGTATACATTGTGAAGAATGAGCAGAGGGGGAGAAATTTATCTGAAGTTATCCATCGTTGAGGGTTGTAGATTCTGCACATTCATAGGTTGCTAAATCTGGTGTCCCAGTTGCCATAAATGTTTGATTGGCGATAAATCTGGTGACCGGGCGGCCAAGGAAGTGTTGTACTCTGGGGGACATTCCTAGGAAACCCGTGCAGTGTGCAGCTGATCATTATCTTCTGCCTTTTAGAGATCATTTCATCTTCAACTTGCTTAACTGTTCACAGGAACAGTAATGTTGACTAGTGTTGAGCGCGAATATTTGAATTGCGAATATCGCCACAATATTTAGAATATAGTGCTATATATTTGTATTCGTGAATTTATCGCGAATATCAGCTCTTAGCAACATCCCTAGCAACAAATAGGAAAGTTATCTACACCTTGTTGATCGTGAATATTCTAATTGCGAAATTTTATCGCAAATATATTACATTGCCGATTTTTGCATCTAAGGAAATAATGAATGGAGATCACGAATTTGCGAATTTATGGCGAATATTCAGCCAAAAATTTGCGATATATCGCAAATTCGAATTATGCCTGGGCCGCTCATCACTATTGATTAATTGGCTTATCAGCTGAATGAAGTGTTTGGACCTCCGTGCACCTGGGGATTGGGCTGTTGTGCCCATGGGATCCTCCAAATTGTTACCAAGATGTTACCATTTCGCTTTTCCATTCCTTAAGTAAGTAAAGTAAGCCTGTGTCTCCCTCTTGTGGAGCTTCTGAAGTGGTTTTTGGGGGCGAGAAAGTTCTCCAGCACTGTGTATGTATCAGCAGCCGGGCCTCCTCCTCTGTAGACAATGGACGGAATACTGCACGTGTCACAAGTGGACAATCAGCAGCTGGTCACAGGATGACATCACAAGGGGCCCTGACAGAACACTGAACAATGGGGCCCTGACAACACAATCAACAATGCCATTTTTTTTCTCTCTCTCTCTCCCTCCCTCACCTCTATTCCTTCCTCCTATCTGTCCTTCTGTTTGGCGCACTTCGGCAACAGGACGTACGTGTGAAGAAAAGGCGTGGCCAAAAGTAGGCGTGCACCAGGTGGGCGGTGCTGTGCAGATGGGGAGCCCGAAGAGAAGCATGATGGTGAGGGCAGAGTGGAGAATGGACGTTACGTTCTCCCTGGTTTGTAAGAGCAAGAAGCCTCCTGGAATGTGGCTGGGTCCTATAGGCTGTCGCCTTTAGAAGTGTTCTGCGTTGGCGAATGTGGGCCTGGGCGGCGAGCCCCTTTCGGGTTATCACTTCTCGGCCTTTTACCTAAGATCAAGTTTAGTATCCCGATCAAGTGTAGTATCTATTCTTATCAGTCCAGTGGAGCTTGCTCCTGGACTGAACTCCATCCATGTAGTAGGCCGCGACAGGCTGAACCATGTACCGGAGAAGTGCAGTGAACCACACGGCTGTCTCTAGCGTGTACGGCATGGGTTTAAGGGTATCCATGTTAGGTGACGAAGGGACGGCCGGATCGAAGCCTTGAGGCTGAGTTGTGTTGAAAGCCCAAAGTGCACAGTGCCCCACTGGGGATGGGATCCCACTTGAGTGACGGCAGATTTGCACAGCACTTTCTTTCTCACAATTTTAGCACACACCTCTATTTGCTCGGCTTCGGCCCAGAAGATACGAGGAATTTTTTAAATTTCCGGTCGAATGTCCGGGCCGTAAGGCACACATTCACTTATTTATTTTTGTATGTCACTGTGTGCACTTTCCACGTTTGTTTGTCACTGGGCTTTTCGGGTTGCGGCGCCCTTATGGGTACCCCCACCTGAGGTCTAGGGGGGTGTGGGGGTGTGTGGCCATATTGGTTCCTCACCCCCCTGCCAAACCCCGTGGACTCTCCCTTCGGGGAGAGTCCAGACCTTTGTTAAGCTCCTGGCTGACGCCCTGGGTGGCAGCCTAGGCGAAAGCCGGGAGCATAGACGGGCGTACCCTTGGCTTCGGCTGAGGGTTGCCACTTGTCCCTGTCCCTTGCAGGTGCCTTCTGGCCCGGAGGGATAGGGAATGGTTTGTGGGGGGCCCTTTTCTTATGGAGAGGGCCTGCGATAGACCGCAACCCAGTGCACGTTTTTGTGTGGCACGCTGCACGATTTTGTTGCACGGGGTGAGAAAGCACGGACTTTGGGCTTTCGAAAAAAAATAAATAAAAATCCCTTTGGATAGACCTTGATCGTAGAAGGTGCCTGGTGTCCCGGACCCTAGGCTGGGGAGAAGGTCTCAGTGAAGGCTGGGACTGGATCTCTTGCCAAGTGGTGGGTGAAGGTCTCAGTTGGTAGCTGTGGCTACCCTGGCTATTGGGGTCTTGGACCGAGGCAATGCTACTTAGTGGCCTAAAAAAAAAAATCTATACTTATCAGTTATGAGGACGTTATGGCGCTGGGCAGTGTGGAGAACAGCCTGGGCGGCCAGGACTGGGTTTGTGGCACCTATCGGTCCATGACTGAAAGGAATGACTTCCGCTGGAATCTCCTGGTGAACCTCGGCTGGGGTCTCAGCCGCTAGGAACACGTTTGACATTGACCTGATGGCTTCACAGCCGGGCATGTAATGCGTAGGGCTGCGGTCAATTTTTCCCCTGCATATACACGGAAATCATCGTCTGTTCCATTCTGGGCGTAGCCACCACACAACGTAGACCCAGCCACCTGCAGCCGGAGGATCGCTGATGACTTTGGACTTGGAAACGGCCATGTTTGGATTATTTATTGTTTTATAAAGGGATGGCTGTGCTGGCCAAGTTGAATGAATATATATATAAAACAAAAATCAGTTCTTATCAGTTTAATATCTGACACGTCCCTTATCTGGGGACCATATATTAAATGGATTTTTCGAACAGGGAGATGGAAAAAGAGCTTGCTCTGTCCACTCCACGTATTGACCTGGTATTGCAGTACCTCCAGGACCGGTGCACCCCTTCCTAATCCAGTATCAAAAAACAGAACAAAATCGATTGCAAGAATCCTTCTGACCTTCAGCGAACAAGTGGAAAGCTGTGTTTCCTGGCTCAGTCTGCACTCCAGCTTTATCTCTCCCGTGCGCTGTGCTTCATACCTGCAGCTAGTCTGTCCAGCTCTTACTGCTGCTGTAGGTTCCGCCGCCCAGTCTCCCGACTCCAAATCCAATTAAGACTAATTGATTATTGTTGACCAGGGGTGCCCAAACTTTTGCTAAACCGACTAGTCAGAACGGACTAGATAGTGGCAATGACCATCCTGCTCCCCTTAGTCCCTTGATGTTCCCTCTCTCAAAGTCTGTCAACTGGGCAGAATGTCTTCGAATGTGTCATAGAGGCATGTCTAGAAGTCAACAATCTCTCACCAAGAGGTACACTACCAAAAAGTAGCCTTTTTACAGGGCAGCGGGGAAGCACTTTTATCCCCTCTTGTGCCTCAGACATGACTGTATGCCACGTTTTGCAGCAATGCAACATTTCTGTTTGCGGTACTTTTTGGTCAATGAGTGTATATTTTGGCTCAGGGACTTATTTCAGCATTGAAGAGACGGAATGTGCCCAAAAGAGCTGCTGAAGTTAGAAGACATTGGATCACTGCAGACTGGGCAGTGAGGTGGCTCTCTGATCTAACCCTCTTTCTGGAGAGAACCTGATTAGAGATGAGCGAACTTTAAAAAAAAGTTCGGCGTTCGGGTTGTGGTAAGTCGCGCATCCCGTTATGGATTCCACTATAGTGGCATATGGAATCCATAAGGGGCGGCTGCCACCAACCCGAACTGTTGAAAAGCCGAAGGACCTGGGGTGACGTCACCGTCATGTGATCAGTGCAGGGGGCGTGGCTCAGCACGGGATCAAATCCAGCCCCCTGTACTGATCACATGACGGTGACGTCACCCCAGGTCCTTCGGCTGTTTAACAGTTCGGGTTGGTGGAAGCCGCCCCTTATGGATTCCATATGCCGCGATAGTGGAATCCATAACGGGATGCGCGACTTACCACAACCCGAACGCCGGACTTTTTTTTAAAGTTCGCTCATCTCTAAACCTGATGTCTTGTGAGTATTCAGAATGAATCCAGATTAGGTTTTCAGTGGTGTTTGCGTGCTTTGTGATTTTAGTGGAGTTTTTTTGCTGTAAAAATGCCACTTCCAGTCCAGACATCAGCTGTAAGTCTATGGGAATTTGAAACGCATAAGCATTTTTTTTTCCGCTACTGGTGGTTCTTTTTGGGGGGGTCGTGGAGTTTTTATCTAAATGTCATGCTGAAGCTTTTACCTTTTTTGCTAAATGTTGAAAAAAAATGTGGCTCACACAGTTGTTTTGAAAAAACGCATGCAGTATGGAAAAAAAAACGAGCAAGACACCAGAAAAAAATGTATGTGCCATGGGACCCTTACTCTAGTTACTGGAACCAGTTGAGATTTGTCCGCCGTAGCTTCTCAGCGTGTCCTATGTGGTCTGAGGATCTACAAGATGGCTTTGTGTTGATGAGGCTCTAATGAACCAGTCTGAGTAACAAAGAAAACAGCTGGGTGACACAGTAGATGTTCCTAGCACCCAGTCGCCTCAAAACCACCCTCAATGATAATATAGGGTCACTATGCAAAACACCCAGGGGAGGGGCAGCTATCGCCTCTTACAGCTAACCCCAGCCACTAGATGCACCGCAGGAGACACCTCAAAAGGTAGCTAGGACCCGTTATACCGCGACCTACCTCACTGCCTCAAGCTACTGACATTATTCGCCCTAGAGGACGCTCGATGCGTTTCTTTGCAGGTCATCAGGAGTAAAGACGGAGGGCCATTTGTGAGCGGATCAGAAGGCCAGCCCCATTAGCTATTGATAGAATGCGGTTGTTGAAGAGGTTCATGAAGGATTTCTAGGCAGTGTCCAGTTAGAAGAGGGAAGCCATAAACATAAAAAAATGCTCATTTCATGTTGTATCATGGCCAAGGGGCGGAAACAGGCAGCCGAATCTAAAGACAGGACCTTTGATAAAGCCCGTAAAGAGGTGACGCAAGTGTTGGAGGCTCAGTACATGCTGAAAGCTGATCGAGATCTCAGTCATCTCCTTACCCTGCAATTACCTACAGAAGATGCAGCAATCTCCGGGACAGACGTCCACAGTTTCTATCAGGCGCCTCTACAGAACACTTTTTTTTCCTCTTTGATTGGTTGGATATTTGAATAATAATCCAAATAGCAGCATCTCATTTACCTCAGATCAGACCTCCAATGTTATTCAGACCTCAGATCAGAACCCCAGTGTTAATCATACCTCAGATCAGAACCCCAGTGTTTTTCAGACTTAAGATCAGACCTCCAATGTTAGTCGTACCTCAGATCAGACCCCCAGTGTTAGTCGTACCTCAGATCAGACCCCCAATGATATTCATACCTCAGATCAGACCCCCAATGATATTCATACCTCAGATCAGACCCCCAGTGTTTTTCAGACCTCCAATGTTATTCAGACTTTAGATCAGACCTCCAATGTTAGTCGTACCTCAGATCAGACCCCCAGTGTTAGTCGTACCTCAGATCAGACCCCCAGTGTTAGTCGTACCTCAGATCAGACCCCCAGTGTTAGTCGTACCTCAGATCAGACCTCCAATGTTATTCAGACCTCAGATCAGACCCCCAGTGTTAGTCGTACCTCAGATCAAACCCCTAATGATATTCATACCTCAGATCAGACTCCCAGTGTTTTTCAGACCTCCAATGTTATTCAGACTTTAGATCAGACCCCCAATAATATTCATACCTCAGATCAGACCTCCAATGTTATTCAGACTTTAGATCAGACCCCCAATAATATTCATACCTCAGATTAGACCTCCAATGTTATTCAGACTTTAGATCAGACCTCCAATGTTAGTTGTACCTCAGATCAGACCCCCAATGATATTCATACCTCAGATCAGACCCCAGTGTTATTCAGACCTCAAATGTTATTCAGACCTCAGATCAGACCTCCAATGTTATTCAGACCTTAGATCAGACCCCCAGTGTTAGTCGTACCTTAGATCAGACCCCCAATGATATTCATACCTCAGATCAGACCCCCAGTGTTATTCAGACCTCAGATCAGACCCCAGTGTTAGTCATACCTCAGATAAGACCCCCAGGCGCCTCTACAGAGCACGTGACATGCCTATCGCGTACATCAGAAAAGGGTACAGTTTCAGCAGCTCCACCTCTGGCCCCGTATCTACCATCCGCTCTTTCATCAACCGTAAAATGGTGGGGTCTACTTACCTACAGTACGTAGGTAAAATGAAAAGGGAATTCAGGAGGACGACTGGTGAACATCTTTCAGACGTGACACCCCGATTTCATGTCATGTCTGAACGGACTGAATTTCAAGGCATTGAACATGTGCGGAAATCTCAATGTGGCAGTGATGTGGGTACCACGCTGCCAAGAAAAGAGGCCCAGTGGACATTCAGGCACTGGTAAGGCACTGGCGTTTTGGATTCCGTTTGTGAGATCCGTTTCAGGGATCTCACAAGCGGTCACACGGGGTTACATGTGACGACCTCCTTATTCACGGACTACGGGCAATGAGGTTACCAATCGGGGGTCACCATATGGACAACCTCCTTAGGCCATGTGATGTCACGTTAGCCTAGGCCACATGGCCAGATAAGGACAGCACTGATATGGGGGTCACATGGACGGCCTCCTCATTCAGTGCCTGGTCACACTGACACTACTGTACCATGGATCTGACCTCAGAAGACAATCGCTGATGACCTGACACGCCAGCACCTCATCGTCATCTCTCGCTGGAATGACACCACCACATAGTGCTGCACCGGTCTGACCACAGAAGGCACTCACCGATGACGTGACGCGCCAGCACCTCATCTGTGTCACCTTGAAGCTGCCTTCCTGACGATGCGGAGCCGAACGGATCCGTTTTGACTTACAATGTAAGTCAATGGGAACGGATCCGTTAAAAATAACACTATGGTGCATTTGAAAACGGATCCGTTCCCCGTTGACTTTCAATGTAATTCAAAACGGACCCGTTGACTTTGACATTTTCTTTTAAAGCTAATGCAAACGGATCCGTTCTGAACAGATACAAACGTTTGCATTATAGGTGCGGATCCGTCTGTGCAAATACCAGACGGATCAGCACCTAACGCCAGTGTGAAAGTAGCCTAAGCCAGCTGGGTTCAACAACATGATTTCCTTCCTATCAATACTGTCCCTACTGAGGGGCACTAATACCTTGGTCATTAGCATGTCTAACCGCCTCTGGTCACCGTGAGGACGGCGAGGGGTTCGGAGCCTACGCTACTAGTGACTGGAGTGGGGTCAGGACACTCAAGTTTATGAAGAGACGACCATATGATGCGTTTCGGAATTGGGCCACCTCCTTCCTCAGATACAATTTCAGAATAAGATTTGGCCTCTGAGTGCAGAGAGGTGCACAGTCCAGATCCATCATCTGCTGACACTTTACCCCCAGTTTAGGGTTTACACTTTTTTTTCCTCTTTGATTGGTTGGATATTTGAATAATAATCCAAATAGCAGCATCTCATTTACCTCAGTTCAGACCTCCAATGTTATTCAGACCTCAGATCAGACCCCCAGTGTTAGTCGTACCTCAGATCAGACCCCTAATAATATTCATACCTCAGATCAGACCCCCAGTGTTTTTCAGACTTTAGATCAGACCTCCAATGTTAGTCGTACCTCAGATCAGACCCCCAATGATATTTATACCTCAGATCAGACCTCCAATGTTATTCAGACCTCAGATCAGACCTCCAATGTTATTCAGACCTCAGATCAGACCCCCAGTGTTAGTCGTACCTCAGATCAAACCCCTAATGATATTCATACCTCAGATCAGACCCCCAGTGTTTTTCAGACCTCCAATGTTATTCAGACTTTAGATCAGACCCCCAATAATATTCATACCTCAGATCAGACCTCCAATGTTATTCAGACTTTAGATCAGACCTCCAATGTTAGTTGTACCTCAGATCAGACCCCCAGTGTTTTTCAGACCTCCAATGTTATTCAGACTTTAGATCAGACCCTCAATGTTTTTCAGACCTTAGATCAGACCTCCAATGTTATTCAGACCTTAGATCAGACCCCCAGTGTTAGTCGTACCTTAGATCAGACCCCCAATGATATTCATACCTCAGATCAGACCCCCAGTGTTATTCAGACCTCAGATCAGACCCCAGTGTTAGTCATACCTCAGATAAGACCCCCAGTGTTATTCAGACCTCAGATCAGACCCCAGTGTTAGTCATACCTCAGATCAGACCCCCAATGATATTTATACCTCAGATCAGACCCCCAATGATATTCAGACCTCAGATCAGACCATTAGTGTTAATCAGATCTCAGATCAGATATCTCTTTGTATAGATAAGCAGATAACTACAGTAAAGTGATCTGTACAGACCAATTTTCTGATGACACATTCCCTTTAAATGGTGAATGTGCAGCTGACCCCTATACTGGAGAAAGGGAGACGTACCGGAGGTCCATTCACATCCTGCACGCTGACTGCACGCCTCATCCATCAAGCCCTCTACCAGGAAAACTGCAGGAATAAGGAATAAATGCTGAGCTCTGATTGGCTGTCATACACCGGGCCGCTTTTCCTGGTAGGAAGTCATGGGGAATGAGGCCTCCATGGCCGTCGTCTCCATTCTGATTTATAAAGGGCTAGCTCGCTCTTCTGTGAGTGAATTCCTCATGTTTCAATACCTGTGCTTGCTGCTACTAAATGCAAAGTGTTGTTTAAATCTAACCTCGTTACAATGTATCAGTGAAGGAGTCGAGGAGATAGTCTTGTCCAGCTCAGGACTATCTACACTGAGACATTGTAACGAGGTGTGTGCTTCAACCTGGACAGCTTCAGTTCAACCTCAGCAAGCAAAGATCTTGAAAATGGGAGTGAACTGAAGCATGCCATTAAAACTTATTTTCACGAGTCCTCGGTGGTCCTATGTGCTGGGCTTTCACCCGTGTAAAATCAGACGGTGAGAAGACGCTGCGTACAGGACACGGGGACGCCATGCGCTGAGGACTGATCTACGTGTAAGGACGGACGCGATGAGGCGTTAATGTAAACAGGTCGTTTATTATTGGAAGATAATCGATCGGCTCGAGGTGTAAACGGCGAAGTACAAGCGTCTGATCGTGAGACCTCGCCACTCATCACGTCTGTACACCGTCAGCTGATCCTAAGGTGGCAGCTCAAAAGCAGGCGCCGCGTCCATTGGCCCTTGTGACGCAGCGCACACGACCCTCGCGTTCTGTACAAATAGTCACTATCCAGTCACGTGGCCGGAGCCCTCCTACAATGCGATGCAGGCGTCTGTCGCCGGCGTAGAAAAGCTTATGACACGTGGTGGGATTGGCACTTGAGCGTCTCGGCTGACTTACGGCTCCTAATCAAAGTTCATTTGGTCAGAATTTGGCACCATGACTGTACGATTACATATAAGATATGTGTGTGCAGATAGCTATACATATTAACCCTTATGGTCCTGGCGTTATATATGGAATATTGCTAATCCAACATTCATTCACTGAGCAGCAGAGGGAGCTGGTAAAGGGTTAAATTCATTAGAAATATTGGGGTGTGGCCCCCGATCCTGTGCAAATCTCTGAATTATAAGTGCAAGCTGAGCGCTACATATGAGTATTAGTGTCGGTAGCGGGGACCCAGCGCAGGAGAGCTCTTCCCCTTTATTCTGCTGGCGGAGAGCGCATCTCCATCAACCCTTGTCCGAGATGAAGCCTCAGCCTCGCTGACAATCATGATGGAGGAGAATGTCCCAACAAAGGCAACTCCTGGGTGGGGGCGTGAAGCCTCACAAGTCGTCGTCGCCGATGCCCTCGAAGGCGTAGTTTCCATGGAAGTCCTCAGCGCTGACATCGTTGTTGGAGCTGGAGTTGCTGATTCCACGGAGACTGACGGAGCTGAGCTTACTCTGCAGAAAAACATTAGACATGCCGGGTAATCGGGCAGCCAACAGGAAACCGAGCGGCTCGTGGGAGAAGGGCCACAGCAGACGATGGACATCCCTCCTCACAAAGCCCAGCTGTGATGTGAGGGGCTGAAGCCGCTGAGGACTAGGCCCCGGGCCGCAGCAGCACAGAGTACCAGGAGTAAGACCATAGGGAAGCTACGGAGGACGTTAACACTTACCGACAACTTGGCGATGGGCTCTCTGCTCCCATCTGGAGAATCCTGCGGACAGAAGAGGGAAACCTTCAGGTCTATAATATAAGATGGAGGAGCCGAGGGAGAAGAAAATGGAGGCAGGAGGGTATGGAGGGCTAAGGAAGAAGATGGAAAACCTCAGTTCTCACCAACATCGGCGGAGATTTCACTGCCTGCTGACTGTCTGACCTCCGCACCAAACAGGACTGTCTCTTCCGTGACAACTGTCAAGAGACAGAGGTGTATAGTTCAGAGCATACCCCACTTACCGATAGGAGAGGCCAAACCACAGGACACCCTCACCCACTGAGTGGAGGACCCTTCGATTGTCTCCCCAGTAAAGTACACATCTCATCTCTGGCATACAGGTAAGCCTCCGGCACAGTGCCACGGGCGTGGCCTCCACCTTACATGCACACCACAGGCCGCTTCTCCTCGTTTTACCTTTTTTATGCTGCCTCCGGATTTTTTGACCATGAGTTCGTCCACCATTGACTGCAAGCAGATGCTCATCATGATGGCCTGAGGAGAGGGATGGAAAGACACTGGTTAGACAGAGGTGATGACAGGTCCCCGACTGGTCCTCAGTAGACACTCGATGTCTTAGTTCAACATTGAGAAGGTCATTACTCCCAGCGGAGCCTGAGGCAGCGGGTGATTCCCATTGTGACAGCGCTGACTGACGTGCTGAGGCCTCGGCCATGATGCTTTTCCGTGTGTGGCACCATGTGTACCGGTGTCTCACCCTGCTGTAACTAACAAGCAGTCACCTGTGGGCTGGAGATGGTGATCCACTGCAGGCGGTCTTTACTCATCAGGTACTCGAAGGCCAGCTCCAGCCGCGCCTCGGACTTGTTGGGACTTCCTGTACCGTTGCTGAACGGGACCTGTTTGGGAACGGTTCATGTGAGTGTGGATGGAGAACATGCCTGCTCATCAGCGACACGTGTGACAACAGCGGAGTGGGCCTGTACTGGGTCACATGACATCCCCGGCGCACTGATCAGTGTCATACAATGTAGACCAATCACTGAGGAGACACCGCACCATGTGATAGCTGTTGCACGGACTACAGATAATGATGTCACCAATCGGGGTTACATGTGACGACCTCCTTATTCACGGACTACGGGTAATGATGTCACCAATCGGGGGGGTCATCATATGGACAACCTCCGTATTCAAGGATTACAGATAAGGACATCGCTGATCTGGGGGTCACATGGACGACCTCCTTATTCAGTACCTGGTCACACTGACACTACTGTACCATGGATCTGACCTCAGAAGACAATCGCTGATGACCTGACACGCCAGCACCTCATCGTCATCTCTCGCTGGAATGACACCACCACATAGTGCTGCACCGGTCTGACCACAGAAGGCACTCACCGATGACGTGACGCGCCAGCACCTCATCCGTGTCACCTTGAAGCTGCCTTCCTTTATCTGCTCGTTGGGAAGCTTCACCTGGAAGTTGAGCTCGTTGTTCCCGGCGCTCACGATCACCTGGCAGCCCTTCTCCGGGAAGTCTGTGATGCACGGCTCAAACTTCAGATAACCGTAATACTTCAGGGTCTGTGCCAGCTGGATGAACTGTATGAGATCAGACCCTGTCAGTATCACTCCATAACATACACAGCCATAAGTATGTGAACCCCACACATTACAGCTCCTGGACTGCATCATCCACTGCACAGCCGAGGGACCTACCTCTTTCTTAGAGACTTTCTCCTGCAGAGACTTGAGTTGCTGCAGCTGCTCTTTGCTGACTTGCAGCCAGCCACGCTCAATATCGCTGACCGTCTGCAGTGAAGAACGTGGACATGTGACCCTCACACAGATCCTTCTACAATCTCCACAATCCATTCTAATGCCTCAAAACACATGGAAGGGTACATGTATGTCCCTCACCTGAGCGTACAGGAGGTTAAGGCCCACCCTCTTCTCCATGACATCATCATCATACGACGAGTCCCAGTAACTGTGGAAGGAAAAAACTCAAACATGACGACAAGCCCAAAGGAAGATCAAAAGTATTATCATCCTGGTCCTTCAACATCCTCCATTATTCTCAATCCACCTTCTATCCCTCATCACCACCGACCATCACTCATCACCACCACCACCGTCCATCCCTCATCACCACCACCACCGACCATCCCTCATCACCACCACTGACCATCCCTCATCACCACCACCACCGACCATCCCTCATCACCACCACCACCGCCCATCCCTCATCACCACCACCACCGTCCATCCCTCATCATCACCACCACGGCCCATCCCTCATCACCACCACTGACCATCCCTCATCACCACCACCACCGCCCATCCCTCATCACCACCACCACCGTCCATCCCTCATCATCACCACCACGGCCCATCCCTCATCACCACCACTGACCATCCCTCATCACCACCACCACCGACCATCCCTCATCACCACCACCACCGACCATCGCTCATCACCACCGCCCATCCCTCATCACCACCACCACCGTCCATCCCTCATCATCACCACCACCGACCATCCCTCATCATCACCACCACCGCCCATCCCTCATCACCACCACCGCCCATCCCTCATCACCACCGACCATCCCTCATCACCCCCACGCTCATCCCTCATCACCACCGCCGCTCATCCCTCATCACCACCACCGCCGCCCATCCCTCATCACCACCACCGCCGCCCATCCCTCATCACCACCACCGCCCATCCCTCATCATTACCACCACCACCAATCATTTCTCATCAACACCACCGACCATCCCTCATCATCACCACCACCGACCATCCCTCATCACCACCACCGCCCATCCCTCATCATCACCACCACCGCCCATCCCTCATCACCACCACCACCGCCCATCCCTCATCACCACCACCACCGCCCATCCCTCATCACCGCCCATCCCTCATCACCACCACCACCGACCATCTCTCATCACCACCACCACCGACCATCCCTCATCATCACCACCACCGACCATCCCTCATCATCACCACCACCGACCATCCCTCATCATCACCACCACCGACCATCCCTCATCATCACCACCACCGACCATCCCTCATCATCACCACCACCGACCATCCCTCATCATCACCACCACCAACCATCCCTCATCATCACCACCACCGACCATCCCTCATCACCATCACCACCACCGACCATCCCTCATCACCACCGCCCATCCCTCATCACCATCACCACCACCACCGCCCATCCCTCATCACCACCGCCCATCCCTCATCACCACCACCACCGCCGCCCATCCCTCATCACCACCACTGCTCATCACCACCACCACCGCCCATCCCTCATCACCACCACCGTTCATCCCTCATCACCACCATCGCCGCCCATGCCTCATCATCACCACCACCGCCGCCCATGCCTCAACATCATCACCGCCGCCCATGCCTCAACATCATCACCGCCCATGCCTCACATCACCACCGCCATCCTCATCATCACCACCACCTTCCATCCCTCAACATCATCACCACCACCAATCATTTCTCATCAACACCACCATCGACCATCCCTGATCACCACCACCACCCCCGCCCATCCCTCATCATCACCCCCGCCCATCCCTCATCACCATCACCACCGCCCATCCCTCATCACCACCACCCCCGCCCATCCCTCATCACCATCACCACCGACCATCCCTCCTCATCACCACCACCACCGCCCATCCCTCATCACCACCCCCGCCCATCCCTCATCACCACCACCGCCCATCCCTCATCATTACCACCACCACCAATCATTTCTCATCAACACCACCGACCATCCCTCATCATCACCACCACCACCACCGCCCATCCCTCATCACCACCACCGCCCATCCCTCATCATCACCACCACCGCCCATCCCTCATCACCACCACCACCGCCCATCCCTCATCACCACCACCACCGCCCATCCCTCATCACCGCCCATCCCTCATCACCACCACCACCGACCATCTCTCATCACCACCACCACCGACCATCCCTCATCATCACCACCACCGACCATCCCTCATCATCACCACCACCGACCATCCCTCATCATCACCACCACCGACCATCCCTCATCATCACCACCACCGACCATCCCTCATCATCACCACCACCGACCATCCCTCATCATCACCACCACCGACCATCCCTCATCATCATCACCACCACGACCATCCCTCATCATCACCACCACCGCCCATCCCTCATCACCACCACCACCCATCCCTCATCACCATCACCACCACCACCGCCCATCCCTCATCACCACCACCACCACCACCGCCCATCCCTCATCACCACCGCCCATCCCTCATCACCACCACCACCGCCGCCCATCCCTCATCACCACCACTGCTCATCACCACCACCACCGCCCATCCCTCATCACCACCACCGTTCATCCCTCATCACCACCATCGCCGCCCATGCCTCATCATCACCACCACCGCCGCCCATGCCTCAACATCATCACCGCCGCCCATGCCTCAACATCATCACCGCCGCCCATCCCTCATCATCACCACCGCCCATCCCTCATCATCACCACCACCTTCCATCCCTCAACATCATCACCACCACCAATCATTTCTCATCAACACCACCATCGACCATCCCTGATCACCACCACCACCACCACCCCCGCCCATCCCTCATCACCATCACCCCCGCCCATCCCTCATCACCACCACCGCCCATCCCTCATCACCACCACCCCCGCCCATCCCTCATCACCACCCCTGCCCATCCCTCATCACCACCACCGCCCATCCCTCATCACCATCACCACCGACCATCCTCCTCATCACCACCACCACCGCCCATCCCTCATCACCACCACCGCCCATCCCTCATCACCACCACCACCCATCCCTCATCACCACCACCACCGCCCATCCCTCATCACCATCACCACCACCACCGCCATCCCTCATCACCACCACATGCCCATCCCTCATCACCACCACCACCGCCCATCCTCATCATCACCACCACCGCCATCCTCATCACCACCACCACCGCCCATCCCTCATCACCACCACCACCGCCCATCCTCATCATCACCACCACCACCGCCCATCCTCATCATCACCACCGCCCATCCCTCATCACCACCACCACCGCCCATCCCTCATCATCACCACCACCGCCCATCCTCATCATCACCACCACCGCCCATCCTCATCATCACCACCACCGCCCATCCCTCATCATCACCACCACCGCCATCCTCATCATCACCACCACCACCGCCCATCCCTCATCATCACCACCACCGCCCATCCCTCATCATCACCACCACCACCGCCCATCCCTCATCATCACCACCACCGCCCATCCCTCATCATCACCACCACCGCCCATCCCTCATCATCACCACCACCGCCCATCCCTCATCACCACCGCCCATCCCTCATCATCACCACCACCGCCCATCCCTCATCATCACCACCACCGCCCATCCCTCATCACCACCGACCATCCCTCATCATCACCACCGACCATCCCTCATCATCACCACCGAACATCCCTCATCACCACCACCATCGACCATCCCTCATCATCACCACCACCGCCCATCCCTCATCACCACCACCACCGCCCATCCCTCATCACCACCACCACCGCCCATCCCTCATCACCACCACCACCCATCCCTCATCACCACCACCGACCATCCCTCATCACCCCCACCGACCATCCCTCATCACCCCCACCGACCATCCCTTCATCACCACCGCCGACCATCCCTCATCATCACCACCACCAATCATTTCTCATCAAAACCATAACCACCAACCATCCCTCATCAACCCCCACCACAGTCCATTTCTCATCACCACCACCACCGACCATCCCCCATCATCATCACCACTAATCATTTATCATCAATACAACTGACCATCCTTCATCATTATCACCACTGACCATCCCTCATCACCACCACCGACCATCCCTCATCACCACCACTAATCATTTCTCATCAACACAACTGACCATCCCTAATCATCATCACCACCGACCATTCCTCATCATCACCACCAATCATTTCTCATCACCACCACCGACCATCCCTCATCACCACCACCACCGACCATCCCTCATCACCACCACCACCGACCATCCCTCATCACCACCACCACCGACCATCCCTCATCACCACCACCGACCATCCCTCATCACCACCACCACCGACCATCCCTCATCATCAGCACCACTACCAACCATCCCTCATCATCATCATCAGCACCACCAACCATCCCTCATCATAAGCACCACCACCCATCCCTCATCATAAGCACCACCACCGACCATCCCTCATCATAAGCACCACCACCGACCATCCCTCATCATCATCAGCACCACCACCGACCATCCCTCATCATCAGCACCACCACCAACCATCCCTCATCATCAGCACCACCCCCAACCATCCCTTATCATCAGCACCACCACCAACCATCCCTCATCATCAGCACCACCACCAACCATCCCTTATCATCAGCACCACCCCCAACCATCCCTTATCATCAGCACCACCACCAACCATCCCTCATCAGCACCACCACCAACCATCCCTCATCATCAGCACCACCCCCAACCATCCCTTATCATCAGCAGCACCACCGACCATCCCTCATCATCAGCACCACCCCCAACCATCCCTTATCATCAGCACCACCCCCAACCATCCCTCATCATCAGCACCACCACTCACCATCCCTCATCATCAGCACCACCACCAACCATCCCTCATCATCAGCACCACCACCGACCATCCCTCATCATCAGCAGCACCACCGACCATCCCTCATCATCAGCAGCACCACCGACCATCCCTCATCATCAGCACCACCACCAACCATTTCTCATCATCAATTATTAAAGCGCCGTTTATTCCATAGCGCTGTACATATGATAAGCGGTGCACATACATAATACAGACAATTGAACTAAGCATGAACAAGACGGGTTATTACAGACTGGTACAGAGGGCCCTGCCCGTGAGGGCTTACAATCTACATGGTGTGGGGGAAGGCCGACCATCCCTCATCACCACCACTGCCGCCCATCCCTCATCACCACCACCGCCGCCCATCCTTTGTCATCAATGATCATCCCTCATCATTCTTACCACCACTGCCGCCCATTGCTCGTCATCATCACAACATCGGCCCATAGCTTGTCATCACCACTACCACCAACCATCCCTCATCGTCCGCACCATCCCCGCCGATCCCTCACCTTCATTACCATCCATCACTCACCCCCTCCAGGCACACATCCTCAGTTGCACCATGTAGCGGTAGTACTCAGAGCTGACCTTTTCCGTAGGATGATCTTGTAGTCTCTGTTTCGCAGACTGGTGACTGACACATAGGGGAGCTCAAACTCCTGCAGCTTCCTGACAACTGCAAGAAAACAATCCGTGTAATAGGAAGGATGTGGAGGAGGGGAGGACAACACATAACATTATTAGCTAGGAGAAGTACAACTGCACACAGACGTGGGGGACAGGGTCTCCTGTCCGACGTATACAGCCACGGACTACGGACAACTCACATGAGAAGGATCCGTCTACTCCGTCCTTTATAAGGTAGAGGCTGAAGTATCCAATCAGCTCCTCCGGGAGGTCCAGCTTAGCGCCTACAGCCTGCGGACAAAGGAGGAGATGAGGCCTGGTATGGAGAGGTCACCATGTCGTCACCGCAGACAGGAGGGGTCTCTTACCTCCAGCACGTCCTCCGTCTGGTCAGATGTCAGAATAGACACTTTCACCTTCTGACCATTGGAAAGGAAAACCTCCAGCTGCGCCTCCTCTGTGGGGATCTGCTGGGTCTCCTGGGAACAGAGAAGATGGTGGACACTAAGGACACGAATAGGACCAAAAAACCCAGCCACAGAGCAGAAATAGGGAGACAGACCCCCTGCAATAGAAAGGGAGAGACAAGAGAAACAGGTCCCTATACAGTCTACAGGCTCCGTGCAGCTCACTGGACTGAAGGCTGCCTCATCTAGATTCCCAGTAGAGATACTGAACCCCAGACCACGGACCGCCAGGTATCAGGTCAGTAAGCAGGGAGCGGGCTGTAGCAGGCTAGCAGTGACCGCCAGGTATCAGGTCAGTAAGCAGGGAGCGGGCTGTAGCAGGTAGTACTGACCGCCAGGTATCAGGTCAGAAAGCAGGGAGCGGGCTGTAGCAGGTAGCAGTGACCGCCAGGTATCAGGTCAGTAAGCAGGGAGCGGGCTGTAGCAGGTAGCAGTGACCACCAGGTATCCGGTCAGTAAGCAGGGAGCGGGCTGTAGCAGGTAGCAGTGACCGCCAGGTATCAGGTCAGTAAGCAGGAGCGGGCTGTAGCAAGTAGCAGTGACCACCAGGTATCCGGTCAGTAAGCAGGGAGCGGGCTGTAGCAGGTAGCAGTGACCGCCAGGTATCAGGTCAGTAAGCAGGGAGCGGGCTGTAGCAGTGACCGCCAGGTATCATGTCAGTAAGCAGGGAGCGGGCTGTAGCAGGTAGTACTGACCGCCAGGTATCAGGTCAGTAAGGAAAAGCGGGCTGTAGCAGGTAGCAGTGACCACCAGGTATCCGGTCAGTAAGCAGGGAGCGGGCTGTAGCAGGTAGCAGTGACCACCAGGTATCCGGTCAGTAAGCAGGGAGCGGGCTGTAGCAGGTAGCAGTGACCGCCAGGTATCAGGTCAGTAAGCAGGGAGCGGGCTGTAGCAGGTAGCAGTGACCGCCAGGTATCAGGTCAGTAAGCAGGGAGCGGGCTGTAGCAAGTAGCAGTGACCACCAGGTATCCGGTCAGTAAGCAGGGAGCGGGCTGTAGCAGGTAGCAGTGACCGCCAGGTATCAGGTCAGTAAGCAGGGAGCGGGCTGTAGCAGTGACCGCCAGGTATCATGTCAGTAAGCAGGGAGCGGGCTGTAGCAGGTAGTACTGACCGCCAGGTATCAGGTCAGTAAGGAAAAGCGGGCTGTAGCAGGTAGCAGTGACCGCCAGGTATCAGGTCAGTAAGCAGGGAGCGGGCTGTAGCAAGTAGTACTGACTGCCAGGTATCAGGTCAGTAAGCAGGGAGCGGGCTGTAGCAGGTAGTACTGACCGCCAGGTATCAGGTCAGTAAGCAGGGAGCGGGCTGTAGCAGGTAGCAGTGACCACCAGGTATCCGGTCAGTAAGCAGGGAGCGGGCTGTAGCAGGTAGCAGTGACCGCCAGGTATCAGGTCAGTAAGCAGGGAGCGGGCTGTAGCAAGTAGCAGTGACCACCAGGTATCCGGTCAGTAAGCAGGGAGCGGGCTGTAGCAGGTAGCAGTGACCGCCAGGTATCAGGTCAGTAAGCAGGGAGCGGGCTGTAGCAGTGACTGCCAGGTATCATGTCAGTAAGCAGGGAGCGGGCTGTAGCAGGTAGTACTGACCGCCAGGTATCAGGTCAGTAAGGAAAAGCGGGCTGTAGCAGGTAGCAGTGACCACCAGGTATCCGGTCAGTAAGCAGGGAGCGGACTGTAGCAGGTAGAGGTGACCGCCAGGTATCCGGTCAGTAAGCAGGGAGCGGGCTGTAGCAGGTAGCACTGACCACCAGGTATCAGGTCAGTAAGCAGGGGGCGGGCTGTAGCAGGTAGTACTGACCGCCAGGTATCCGGTCAGTAAGCAGGGAGCGGGCTGTAGCAGGTAGCACTGACCGCCAGGTATCAGGTCAGTAAGCAGGGAGCGGGCTGTAGCAGGTAGCAGTGACTGCCAGGTATCAGGTCAGTAAGCAGGGAGCGGGCTGTAGAAGGTAGCAGTGACCGACAGGTATCAGGTCAGTAAGCAGGGAGCGGGCTGTAGCAGGTAGTACTGACCGCCAGGTATCCGGTCAGTAAGCAGGGAGCGGGCTGTAGCAGGTAGCACTGACCGCCAGGTATCAGGTCAGTAAGCAGGGAGCGGGCTGTAGCAGGGTGTAGCAGGTAGCAGGACCGCCAGGGATCAGGTCAGTAAGCAGGGAGCGGGCTGTAGCAGGTAGTACTGACCGCCAGGTATCAGGTCAGTAAGCAGGGAGCGGGCTGTAGCAGGTAGCACTGACCGCCAGGTATCAGGTCAGTAAGCAGGGAGCAGGCTGTAGCAGGTAGCACTGACCGCCAGGTATCAGGTCAGTAAGCAGATAGCGGACTGTAGCAGGTAGCAGTGACTGCCAGGTATCAGGTCAGTAAGCAGGGAGCGGGCTGTAGCAGGTAGCACTGACCACCAGGTATCAGGTCAGTAAGCAGGGGGCGGGCTGTAGCAGGTAGTACTGACCGCCAGGTATCCGGTCAGTAAGCAGGGAGCGGGCTGTAGCAGGTAGCACTGACCGCCAGGTATCAGGTCAGTAAGCAGGGAGCGGGCTGTAGCAGGTAGCAGTGACTGCCAGGTATCAGGTCAGTAAGCAGGGAGCGGGCTGTAGAAGGTAGCAGTGACCGACAGGTATCAGGTCAGTAAGCAGGGAGCGGGCTGTAGCAGGTAGTACTGACCGCCAGGTATCCGGTCAGTAAGCAGGGAGCGGGCTGTAGCAGGTAGTACTGACCGCCAGGTATCAGGTCAGTAAGCAGGGAGCGGGCTGTAGCAGGTAGCAGTGACCGCCAGGGATCAGGTCAGTAAGCAGGGAGCGGGCTGTAGCAGGTAGTACTGACCGCCAGGTATCAGGTCAGTAAGCAGGGAGCGGGCTGTAGCAGGTAGCACTGACCGCCAGGTATCAGGTCAGTAAGCAGGGAGCAGGCTGTAGCAGGTAGCACTGACCGCCAGGTATCAGGTCAGTAAGCAGATAGCGGACTGTAGCAGGTAGCAGTGACTGCCAGGTATCAGGTCAGTAAGCAGGGAGCGGGCTGTAGCAGGTAGCACTGACCGCCAGGTATCAGGTCAGTAAGCAGGGAGCAGGCTGTAGCAGGTAGCACTGACCGCCAGGTATCAGGTCAGTAAGCAGATAGCGGACTGTAGCAGGTAGCAGTGACCGCCAGGTATCAGGTCAGTAAGCAGGGGGCGGGCTGTAGCAGGTAGTACTGACCGCCAGGTATTGGGTCAGTAAGCAGGGAGCGGGCTGTAGCAGGTAGTACTGACTGCCAGGTATCAGGTCAGTAAGCAGGGAGCGGGCTGTAGCAGGTAGCAGTGACCACCAGGTATCAGGTCAGTAAGCAGGGGGCGGGCTGTAGCAGGTAGCAGTGACCACCAGGTATCCGGTCAGTAAGCAGGGAGCGGGCTGTAGCAGGTAGCAGTGACCGCCAGGTATCCGGTCAGTAAGCAGGGAGCGGGCTGTAGCAGGTAGCAGTGACCGCCAGGCATCAGGTCAGTAAGCAGGGAGCGGGCTGTAGCAGGCTAGCAGTGACCGCCAGGTATCAGGTCAGTAAGCAGGGAGCGGGCTGTAGCAGGTAGCAGTGACCGCCAGGTATCAGGTCAGTAAGCAGGGAGCGGGCTGTAGCAGGTAGCAGTGACCACCAGGTATCCGGTCAGTAAGCAGGGAGCGGGCTGTAGCAGGTAGCAGTGACCGCCAGGTATCCGGTCAGTAAGCAGGGAGCGGGCTGTAGCAGGTAGCAGTGACCGCCAGGTATCGGGTCAGTAAGCAGGGAGCGGGCTGTAGCAGGTAGCAGTGACCGCCAGGTATCAGGTCAGTAAGCAGGGAGCGGGCTGTAGCAGGTAGCAGTGACCACCAGGTATCAGGTCAGTAAGCAGGGAGCGGGCTGTAGCAGGTAGCAGTGACCGCCAGGTATCAGGTCAGTAAGCAGGGAGCGGGCTGTAGCAGTTAGCAGTGACCGCCAGGTATCAGGTCAGTAAGCAGGGAGCGGGCTGTAGCAGGTAGCACTGACCGCCAGACTGTACGTCTGAGTAGCTGCCGCGCAGCTCCTGGGGAGGGGACGCTCAGGGTGACACTAGTGACCTGCAGTCAGGGGATGGAACAGAACTGACCTGTTGAGAGCGTCGCAGGAAGCTGTTAAAGGTCTCGCTGGATCCCAGCACCGGGTCCTGCCGCACTGTGAAGACAAGCAGAACCAACACTGAACGTGGCGGAGATGGGGACAACTACTCTCATCTGTGTGACTACTCCCCCACATGAGAGGCTTTCCAATTACACCAGTCTGCTTCCTTACAAGCCTCAGTATAACCACACTGCTGACTGTCCCAGGCTCCACGGAGGTCGTCCACTTGTGAGTATAATGAGATGTCTTGTAATACAATTAGCGACTGATCTAGAACACCCAGCAGAAGGCACAGCAATATGGGTGACCAATCTAGATCATCAACTGATCTAGAACCTCCAGAAGACCACACACTAATCTCTGTAACCAAGCTAAGACATTCATGGCTAATCTAGAACCTTCAGCACAACCTCTTCGATTAATCTAGAACATCATCAGGTGTTCTAGAACTCTAGTCCAGTAGAAGGCACAGAAATCTCTGTGACTGATCTAGAACCTCCATCAGAAGGCTCAGCAATCTCTGTGGCTGATCTAGAACCTCCTGCAGAAGGCTCAGCCATCTATGTGACTGATCTAGAACCTCCAGCAGAAGGCCCAGAAATCTCTGTGGCTGATCTAGAACCTCCATCAGAAGGCCCATCAATCTATGTGACTGATCTAGAACCTCCAGCAGAAGGCCCAGAAATCTCTGTGGCTGATCTAGAACCTCCATCAGAAGGCCCATCAATCTATGTGACTGATCTAGAACCTCCAGCAGAAGGCTTGGCAATCTCATGACTGATCTAGAACCTCCAGCAGAAGGCTCAGTAATCTCGGTGACTGATGTAGAACATCCAGCGGAAGGCCCAGCAATATCTGTGACTGATCTAGAACCTCCAGCAGAACCCCCCCCCCAGCAATCTCTGTGACTGATCTAGAACCTCCAGCAGAAGGCCCAGCAATCTCGGTGACTGATCTAGAACCTCCTGCAGAAGACGCTGTGATCTCGGTGACTGATCTAGAACCTCCAGCAGAAGACGCTGTGATCTCGGTGACTGATCTAGAACCTCCAGCAGAAGACGCTGTGATCTCTGTGATTAGCAGATACCTGAGTGGCTGTCCGCTGCTCACTCACCGGCCTGCATGTACTTCTCCAGCTGCTCGCGCCTCTGCTCCACCTCAGATGGGGTCAGTGTGAAGAGCTTTTTGGGTGGAAAGACGGGAACCACATTGTTTCCATATTCTTTCTTCAGCTGAGACGCCCGAGAACAGAAGAGAAGAAACCAGAATAAGGAAGCGGAAAATACAAGAGGAAGAAAAGGGCGGAGAGGGGTGGAGTCTGCAGGGATGGGGGGTACAGCATCGAGCATAAGGGGAGGGGCAAAACCTGCAGTGGGCAGAGGGATGGGGGAGGCAGCGAGCATAAGGAGGGGCAAAACCTGCCGTGGGCAGAGGGATGGGGGGGAGGCAGTGAGCATAAGGGGAGGGGCAAAAACCTGCAGTGGGCAGAGGGATGGGGGGGGGATTTAGGGCATTGAGCACAAGGGGAGGGGCATAAACCTGCAGAGGGATGGGGGGGGTATGGCATCGAGCATAAGGGGAGGGGCAAAAACCTGCAGCGGGCAGAGGGATGGGGGTGGAGGGGTACGGCATTGAGCATAAGGGGAGGGGCAAAACCCTGCAGCGGGCAAAGGGATGGGGGACGGTATCGTGCATAAGGGGAGGGGCAAAACCCTGCAGCGGGCAAAGGAATGGGGGGGGTACGGCATCGAGCATAAGGGGAGGGGCAAAACCCTGCAGCGGGCAGATGGATGGGGGGGGGGGGGTACTGCATCGAGCATAAGGGGAGGGGCAAAAACCTGCAGCAGGCAGAGGGATGGGGGGTACGGCATCGAGCATAAGGGGAGGGGCAAAACCATGCAGCGGGCAGAGGGATGGGGGGGTACGGCATCGAGCATAAGGGGAGGGGCAAAACCCTGCAGCGGGCAGAGGGATGGGGGGGATTCAGGGCATCGAGCATAAGGGGAGGGGCAAAACCTGCAGCAGGCAGAGGGATGGGGGGTATGGCAGCCAGCATAAGGGGAGGGGCAAAACCTGCAGCGGGCAGAGGGATGGGGAGTACGGCATCGAGCATAAGGGGAGGGGCAAAAACCTGCAGCGGGCAGAGGGATGGGGGTACGGCATCGAGCATAAGGGGAGGGCAAAAACCTGCAGCGGGCAGAGGGATGGGGGTACGGCATCGAGCATAAGGGGAGGGCAAAAACCTGCAGCAGGCAGAGGGATGGGGGTACGGCATCGAGCATAAGGGAGGGGCAAAACCCTGCAGCGGGCAGAGGGATGGGGGGGATTCAGGGCAGCGAGCATAAGGGGAGGGGCAAAACCTGCAGCGGGCAGAGGGATGGGGGGTACGGCATCGAGCATAAGGGGAGGGGCAAAAATCTGCAGCAGGCAGAGGGATGGGGGTACGGCATCGAGCATAAGGGGAGGGGCAAAAACCTGCAGCGGGGAGAGGGATGGGGGGTATGGCATTGAGCATAAGGGGAGGGGCAAAAACCTGCAGCGGGCAGAGGGATGGGGGGGGGGGGGTACTGCATCGAGCATAAGGGGAGGGGCAAAAACCTGCAGCAGGCAGAGGGATGGGGGGTACGGCATCGAGCATAAGGGGAGGGGCGAAAACCTTCAGCGGGCAGAAGGATAGGGGGGGTACGGCATCGAGCATAAGGGGAGGGGCAAAACCCTGCAGCGGGCAGAGGGATGGGGGGATTCAGGGCATCGAGCATAAGGGGAGGGGCAAAAACCTGCAGCAGGCAGAGGGATGGGGGGTACGGCAGCGAGCATAAAGGGAGGGGCAAAAACCTGCAGCGGGCAGAAGGATAGGGGGGGTACGGCATCGAGCATAAGGGGAGGGGCAAAAACCTGCAGAGGGATTAGGGGGGGGGGTACTGCATCGAGCATAAGGGGAGGGGCAAAAACCTGCAGCGGGCAGAGGGATGGGAGGGGGTACTGCATCGAGCATAAGGGAGGGGCAAAACCTGCAGCAGGCAGAGGGATGGGGGTACGGCATCGAGCATAAGGGAGGGGCAAAACCTGCAGCGGGCAGAGGGATGGGGGTATGGCATTGAGCATAAGGGGAGGGGCAAAAACCTGCAGCGGGCAGAGGGATGGGGGAGGGGGTACTGCATCGAGCATAAGGGGAGGGGCAAAAACCTGCAGCAGGCAGAGGGATGGGGAGTACGGCATCGAGCATAAGGGGAGGGGCAAAACCCTGCAGCGGGCAGAGGGATGGGGAGTACGGCAGCGAGCATAAGGGAGGGGCAAAACCTGCAGCGGGCAGAGGGATGGGAGTACGGCATCGAACATAAGGGAGGGGCAAAAATCTGCAGCAGGCAGAGGGATGGGGGAGTACGGCATCGAGCATAAGGGGAGGGGCAAAAACCTGCAGAGGGAGAGGGGGTGCGGCATCGAGCATAAGGGGAGGGGCAAAAACCTGCAGCGGGCAGAGGGATGGGGGGTACGGCATTGAGCATAAGGGGAGGGGCAAAAACCTGCAGCGGGCAGAGGGATGGGGGTACGGCATTGAGCATAAGGGGAGGGGCAAAAACCTGCAGCGGGCAGAGGGATGGTGGGGGAAACAGGGCATCGAGCATAAGGGAAGGGGGAAAAACCTGCAGCGGGCAGAGGGATGGGGGGTATGGCAGCGAGCATAAGGGGAGGGGCAAAACCTGCAGCGGGCAGAGGGATGGGGGGTACGGCATCGAGCATAAGGGGAGGGGCAAAAACATGCAGCGGGCAGAGGGATGGGGGGTATGGCAGCGAGCATAAGGGGAGGGGCAAAACCTGCAGCGGGCAGAGTACGGCATAGAGCATAAGGGGAGGAGCAAAACCCTGCTGAGGGATAGGGGGGGGGGGGGGTCAAAACCCAGCAGTGAGAAGGGGGGAGACCAGCATCAAGCAGAGGGGGAGAAACTCGTCAGCAAGCGGAGGGTCTGACATAAGGGAGGATGAAAAGATGGGGTCACCATGGTGTGCACAGTGGGGCACAGTTGGCGGTATCGCTCATCTTGCTGCCCCCCCACTACCGCCCCCCGCTGCTCCTCACCTGCTCATGGAGACCAAACAGCTGGCTGTAGCGCACCCGGCAGTGTAGCACCCCGTTCACATGAATGCTGTACGCCTGAAAGAGAGGAAACCAGAGAATGGTTGTGGCACTCAGCACACGTCACCTAGGGGGGTTATGGAGCGGTGATGAGGACGGGGCCCCCGTGCTCGGCAGTAGAGGAGGGGCCCGGGTAAGAAGCAGCCGGTACAGTGAGATGTCGGGACAGCCTCCATACTCTGCGCCTTCTCCCCGGACCGTCCTCCGGTGCCGGACAAGAACTAACTGCGAACAACTCAACGACAAGAGGAACCCCGACTACCAGCCATATATAGAGAGAAGCAGGAGGCACCCCGACTACCTGCCATATAGTGAGAGAAGCAGGAGGCACCCCGACTACCTGCCATATAGTGAGAGAAGCAGGAGGCCCCCAGACTACCCGCCATATAGTGAGAGAAGCAGGAGGCACCCCGACTACCCGTTATAGAGTAAGAGAAGCAGGAGGCCCCCCAACTACCCGCCATATAGTGAGAGAAGCAGGAGGCACCCCGACTACCCGCCATATAGTGAGAGAAGCAGGAGGCACCCCGACTACCTGCCATATAGTGAGAAAAGCAGGAGGCACCCCGACTACCCGCCATATAGTGAGAGAAGCAGGAGGCACCCCGACTACCCGCCAAATAGTGAGAGAAGCAGGAGGCACCCCGACTACCCGCCAAATAGTGAGAGAAGCAGGAGGCACCCCGACTACCCGCCATATAGTGAGAGAAGCAGGAGGCACCCCGACTACCTGCCATATAGTGAGAAAAGCAGGAGGAATCCCGACTACCTGCCATATAGTGAGAGAAGCAGGAGGCACCCCGACTACCTGCCATATAGTGAGGGAAGCAGAAGGCACCCCGACTACCTGCAATATAGTGAGAGAAGCAGGAGGCACCCCGACTACCCGCCATATAGTGAGAGAAGTAGGAGACACCCCGACTACCCGCCATATAGTGAGAGAAGCAGGAGACACCCCGACTACCAGCCATATAGTGACAACAGACTAAGAGCAGCCACAACACGAAATACATGAGAAACCGCTCTCTCTCTCTCTATAATCCTGTACACATGTAGAGCCGCTCTCTCTATGATCCTGTACACATGTAGAGCCGCTCTCTCTCTCTCTCTATGATCCTGAACACATGTAGAGCCGCTCTCTCTATGATCCTGTACACATGTAGAGCCGCTCTCTCTCTCTATGATCCTGTACACATGTAGAGCCGCTCTCTCTCTCTCTCTCTCTCTCTCTATGATCCTGTACACATGTAGAGCCGCTCTCTCTCTCTATGATCCTGTACACATGTAGAGCCGCTCTCTCTCTCTATGATCCTGTACACATGTAGAGCCGCTCTCTCTCTCTATAATCCTGTACACATGTAGAGCCGCTCTCTCTCTCTCTATAATCCTGTACACATGTAGAGCCGCTCTCTCTCTCTCTATGATCCTGTACACATGTAGAGCCGCTCTCTCTCTCTCTATGATCCTGTACACATGTAGAGCCGCTCTCTCTCTCATGATCCTGTACACATGTAGAGCCGCCTCTCTCTCTATGATCCTGTACACATGTAGAGCCGCTCTCTCTCTCTATGATCCTGTACACATGTAGAGCCGCTCTCTCTCTATGATCCTGTACACATGTAGAGCCGCTCTCTCTCTCTATGATCCTGTACACATGTAGAGCCGCTCTCTCTCTCTATGATCCTGTACACATGTAGAGCCGCTCTCTCTCTATGATCCTGTACACATGTAGAGCCGCTCTCTCTCTATGATCCTGTACACATGTAGAGCCGCTCTTTCTCTCTCTCTATGATCCTGTACACATGTAGAGCCGCTCTTTCTCTCTCTCTATGATCCTGTACACATGTAGAGCCGCTCTCTCTCTCTCTATGATCCTGTACACGTGTAGAGCCGCTCTCTCTCTCTCTATGATCCTGTACACATGTAGAGTCGCGCTTCTCTCTCTCTATGATCCTGTACACATGTAGAGCCGCTCTCTCTCTCTCTATGATCCTGTACACATGTAGAGCCGCTCTCTCTCTCTCTATGATCCTGTACACATGTAGAGCCGCTCTCTCTCTCTATGATCCTGCACACATGTAGAGCCGCTCTCTCTCTATGATCCTGTACACATGTAGAGCCGCTTCTCTCTATGATCCTGTACACATGTAGAGCCGCTCTCTCTCTATGATCCTGTACACATGTAGAGCCGCTCTCTCTCTCTATGATCCTGTACACATGTAGAGCCGCTCTCTCCTCTATGATCCTGTACACATGTAGAGCCGCTCTCTCTCTAT